>QYTT01089781.1:1548-12157 GCA_006980735.1 Dasypogon diadema | reverse complement strand
TGTAAGCTTTTTTAGGTTTCTTCTGTGTAGCTACGAATAAAATATTTTCAGTCTTGTACTTCACGTTATCAAATCTAGTTGTTGTTATTAAATTCAGTTGTCAATCTTAAATCCAGTTTGGTCTATTAAACTCAATTGTCGTGCAGCAAGTGTTTGTTTTTAATTCACATTTTTAATTTCAGAAAATTGTTTACTCTTGTGTAGTCGGTTTAAGCACCGAATGCACCATAATAAGGTTAAGGTTGTGCAACTTAATCTGAAAATTTAGGATTACAAAATAAACAAAAGAGTTTATATCTGTACAAATTTCTTCTTGATGTTCACTTGGAACGATTTTAGAATTTGATTTGTCTTCTCTCCATCAAAACTTCTTTGTTTGGAGTCTAAAAATGGATGTCGGGGTCACCAATTATAATGGCTAGAACTCAGTGGTAAAGCTGTAGCTAGCCATTACTTTGAAATTCTTTATAAGCAAATACGTTGTATTATAATCTCGTTCTTTAGAACACTTTTAAAATTTCATGTTATTTTCTTATTTTATTTTCCGAGAAAAATACGATTAATTAAATTCACTGTTAATTATATTTATTACACATCAAAATGATTAACAGTTAAAGAATACTTTTAAATTATTTTAATTAAATTTCCGTTTAAAAAGAACCTCTGAACCAAACAGAATTGATAAAACTTTCAGAATAAACTCTAAAACTTTTCTAACTGACAAGCTCCTATTTTTATCTATGACACAAACAATTTAGTGTAGACTCAATTTTCCTGAAAGTTTTATGCAAAGTAGATGTGTGTCTGAGATGAATAAAAGTTTATTTTTCAAAGTGTTCTAATTGAAAAATTATTTAGATATTTTTTCGATTTCAATTCAAATTAGTAACGGTGATAAATATAAAAAGAAAATGTAGCTAACCGCTACAGAGATATATCGAAATTTTCAATTTGAAAAATCGGACTCATTACCATAACTTCCAAATGGGAAGTTAAAAATATAGACTAGATTTTCTAAACAAATTGCAGGTGCAAAGAACAACAAACGTAAATCAGGTTTGTCCACACATCTTGTCTCTGAAGTCAATCCTCTAAACTCAAAAATGTAACTTTATTTCATAATTTAAAATACGGTTATGTAATGGATAGATTTGAAGAATATGAGATGAGGAAAGCTTTGGCTAGTAATATTGTGTTAGTAAACCAAACCAAACTTGTTTAGTTTAGTCCCTTGATTACAGATCCAAAGAGCGTAAGGCCGTCTACACACGGAGCTACTCCAAATAAACGGAACTGTTTTGTGACTGGAGTCACTCAGCATTTACTAACTCATTAGTGACGCGGATCCACACACGAAGCTACTCAAAAAAGACCGAAATCAGTAGTTTTTTTTAGTGAAATCGTGGAAGGACCATCAACATCTTTATCCCATCTTCAAAATCACACACAAACTGAGCAACTGCAGTTGCTAGTGACTCGGCAGTCGAGTTCCCTAGAACTAATTACTAACGGGTTGGTAACGCGTTAGTAATCAGTGGGGTCGTGTGTAGTGTCCCAACCATTTACATTGGAAGCGACTCATTGCTGATTGGTTAGTAACTTGCGTTTCCAATCAGTTTCTTTCGAATAGCTCCGTGTGTAGACGGCCTAAGTGCTTAAAATTCCAATTTCTTGGCTTCCTATTGAAGATTATCGTTTTGTCTTGATTGTGTCTCATATCACCCTCTACCACTCGGATTAGCGGCAGTGGCCATGAACTTTCCATTCTCCACCAAAGCCATGCTCTTCGCGCAGCCAATGATGAGAATGCCCTAACCTCAAGTGTAGAGAGTAAGAAGCCATCTATGGCATTTCACAGAAGAGGATATAATACTGCATCCTGGGGATAACCTCTTGTGATGCCTCCCCTAACACCCGATACAATTTAATGAACTTTAAAGATATAATACTGATGATGTGATTTAACACACTGAGTGTGGCGCCGGTCCTCAAGAACCGACATTTAAAAGCTTTCTCAGTACAAATGCTCATACGTAATTTTCTCATGAAAGCTCTTTACTTACCGCACTCAACCCAAACCTTCGAAACAAGCCATGCAAGCAAGAACATTGAACTCTTTTTGTGAATGCTTTAAGATAGACGAAATTGGTTTATATACTGCGTCAGCCCATGTACTGCTATCTTGAAGCGTTCATAAAAAACAGTTCATATGTTAGTACTCAAGGCCAGTTCATGGCTTAACGTGTTAAATTAATGTTGTTATTCGTATACAAAAAGAGAAAACTTCAAAAACTCAGATGAAAGCTTTCTTGCACCAGGCGTCGAGAATTTTTCGCTATCAATAGACATAACAACTTAATTATTAGTATCATGTTTTGAAGTTTTTCAAAGACTAAATGGAACAACTATCTCCAGTATATAATTTGCGATTATTTATTTTGTGGAAGGCCAGAACTAAATGCTCTTTAATTACGGGGGAAGGTAATAGAGTAAAGCTGGAAATTTAATATTGGGAAAATACGTTCGTGTACAAGTTGGCCAATATATCTTAAAATACGGGTCACAAATATTATATATATATATAAAGTTTCTAAAATGATATTGAATATTTTCCGAAAAAGGGTTTGATTTAAATAACTCGCTCCTTGGTGCTGTACATAGTTTAATTCGTGGCTTCGGACTACTTTAGTGGAAGCTAGTACTGTGGTCAGTGTGTATTGATAAGTAAATATGAGTAGTATAGACTGGACATCGGTTAACAATAGAAGAAAGAATAAGTCAAAAGGGGTAGCAAGGTGACACTTCTACATTTGATAAATACCATAAAAATTGCAGTTCCTTCTGTAGATCAATAATTTGCCCCGGAAATTTGGAGAATATCTGGGAAAGCATAAAAAGTGGCTGTTCAAAAAAAGGTACATTTTTCATACTTTCTAAAAGCTACATTCTTAAAAGGGATTTGTTAAATATTTACCAGGGAATGGCACCTTTCATGAAGCCGTAGCTCTAGGTAAATTAGATTTATATTTTGTAAAATAAAAGGTGAGTGGAGATTCATTGATGGCTTTCGAACTATTTCAGTTTTGTTGATAATGCAAATCAGTGGAGTGATGCCTGTAAAAGGAATTTTGTCCTCAGATCCTAGTGAACTTTCGTTTTCATGGTTCTCATTTCGTACTCTTTATGCCATTTTAATCACAGGAATGAGCAGTCTAAACAGTCTAGTGCACATTTTTTTATTTTTACGTTCCACGTTTGAAGACAAACAATTCGGTACCTATTTATCTATCTATCGAAACAAAATTCGTTATAAAAAATAAAATTTTAGAACTTCCTCCATGGCATATGGCTTTTACCGCTATTACTACTGTTTATATTTTCTTGGCCAGGAAATGGCCCTGCTTGATTCAAAAGTGGACTAAATTGGAATATGAAATTCTAAAAGTTGGTCTTGAAAGTAAAAAAGAAGAAATGTCAAAAACGATAAGAAATGTTGGTTTGTTTGGTCTGTTGATAACACTTGGTAAGTTTTTTTTTATATATTGTTATTTTGCGCTTTGGTAGCCTTGCACCTTAAAATGAATTTCAAAATACTTTATCAAGAAATCGCTAATAGTTTCAAAAATGATAGCAATGTATGTTTAATGATGAAACAACTAGAAATTGCTTATAATTAGAAAATGTATCCTGAGGTGATTCTGGTATTAGAAGTCAAAATTTCATTTCTTCAGGATAGAGTCGGGCTTACTTAGGGCTGGAAAATGGTCTATTGTGATACCTGCATATACACGCTTATCTATCTATCATTAGCTACTATAATAGCCTGTCGATCGATCTCTATCCTTGAAAATTCTAGAGTTCTGACTGTGGATCTTTCCAGTAAAGAAATATCCCTACACCCTTTCCCGCAAGTTCATTGATTAATTTTCCGGTACGCTATTGTAACTTGGGACCCAGCAAAGAGACACAGGAAGAGTCGCTTAAGACCAAGATTTTAATATAGCGCTGAAATATACTCGACTTTGTCATATTTGAGTCAATTTAAACTGCAACATATACGTAAATAGAGTGTGATTAAAAAACTTTATAATGTCCTTAGTGTTCCCAACACAGTCGACTTTACTGAGTTTATAGTATTAATGATTTGGACACGCTTTCAAATGTATATACACACAGCGTTTTTGAGGAAATCGTTGTTTTAATATTTGAACAAGATGGAATTGGACTTTTGGACATTATAAAGTTTTGGCTGCATATAATACTTATGGGGATCGAGTAGGTTTCACGTATCAAATTTAAAGTGAAATTCATGAACGCAGTATGAAGAGATTAATAAACACACAAGTTTGATATTGTAGGTACAATTTATTACTACCACTATATAAAAATAATAAAAACAGTGTTTTCTATTGCTACGATTTAAAAAACATGTTATATAATGAAGTTACGTAAGAAAAAAATTGCGTGCCCGTAGATTGTGCTGCTTCCAAGATTTATATCTTCAAGTCTATTGCACGTTTCTCTTGGATAATAATCCCTGCAAATTTTATGTCACTAGATGGCGTAGGTTCTGAGGTATCGCAGCAAAACTTTTGAAAAATGGCTTTTTCGGGAAAATACAAAAAATATACAAAATGTACATGCCTTTTTAAAACTGCCAATGCTGTAAAAGGTCGTTTCTAATCATTCATCTTTCTCTCTTTAAACTGTTCCTTCGTTCTTCATCAAGTTCTTTGCAGATTGTAACCGCTCTTGCTCCAATATCAATAAATAAATTATTCATTATTTGGAATAACCTGACGCCTCCATAATTCAGTGTTGCATAAAGTATAGTCCAAATTATCGAATGAAAACTTTCATTTGCGTTCTGCGTATAACTCCCAATGCATCTCGTAAATAATGTCTCATCAGATAATTTTGCCTAGAGCACTAACTTTTCGGAGCATTTAGACAGCTTTCATTGTTGCGGGTTCCAAGTGTTCCATCGATGACTTGTGAAAATATGGGGATCAAATAGCGTTTTTAATTTCTTCTACAGTTTTGCTGTTTCTTACTGCCATACCATTGTAGTACCCATTCTCTCTGTTGAATGTGAACAATACATTCCTTTTTATGAACGTGGAAATTCGGTCCGTATGGTTCAGAGCCAATAATGGCTTTGAAGCCTATACTACCTCAATCGCCAATATAATATCTGTGTCAAATGACGTATTTATCAAGTTATTGCTGAAATATTTCTTTAATGCGACTGGCCTCCTCCAGCGTTACCCTCGTAGTTTTGTTGACATGTTTCCTCGTGCCGAATAAGCCATTCATCGCATTCTTCTGTACTTACACACGATTCCTACGATTTGCACCCATTTCAATAGAATAATTTCGCAACGAAATCAAGAACTTCTCCATCTCATTTCCAATATTTTTCACAATACGATCGTACGGTTTTTGCGAAAGGAAAGGAGGTAAATCCATCAAGCCACAAAAGCTTTTTAAGGCAGCATGGCCTAAACCTAAAATTCTCACTACACAGATAAAACGCGTTATATTTGCAGAATCTAATAATTTACGCTGTGTGTCTGAAGTAGGTGGTTGTGGACTGTCTTCAATGGATTGGTTTCATTGAATTTCCTTTTTTGGTAGTCCTGGATATTTATAGTCCTTCCAGCAGGATTTAATTTCAATTTTTTTAAATACTAAAAGAAGACCACGATTTAACGCACTATAAAATTCCACGCAGTATACACTCTTCCGACAACAATATGAGTACAATGAAAGAATCGTCATGTTATACTTATTTTTATTTATATGGACATAAGTAGTAGTGGAAATCTTCAACAATAAGGGGTGTGGCAATTAAAGAACGAGCATTTTTTTACAGAGCGCATATTGAGTTATAAAATATAATGTTTCATGATTACTTGTCCACAAATGCTAATATGATTCCTTATTTAATGTCCTTAAATATTTTGCTTGAAAAATAACAAAAGAAAAAAAAAGAGAACACGGGATTTGAACCCACGACCCGATAGTGGCACCTTCACTCCTTTACCGATTGAACCAACCTAATTCTATGATTTACGCTCCAAAATTCTTAATTCAAACAAGCCAATTCAGTTTATACGCTTTATTTCATTTGACTGAGTTGGTCCAGAGTCAATCACTACACTATGTTTTCCAAAATGTGTTCGAACTAATTATTTTCTCACAAAGCTCAAAACAAAAAAAATCACTATTAACTGAGTTCACAACCGACGTATTAAATTCAAGATTCACTTCATTTGATTTCGACTTTAGGTTTCTAGACGAAAATATTTAGTGTTCGACTCTCTGACTTGTTGCCTTTGATTCCAAAAAGAGAACTGAACTGAACATCCTCTAACCGTTGCCTCCAGTTTTTTTCTTATAGCGGGTAAAAGAAGTTTCCAGCAAACGAAAGATCTAGTATACCCCTTATATAAATACGAATATGTATGATAGTTCATGTGAATAATTTTTAACACCAATACTATGGTTTTCTACCTCTTGGGGCATGCGCACTCTTACCCTACGATAAATTTACGCATGATCACCACCCAGAATATTTTGTTGTCTTTTCGCCTGAAGGTTGGCAGCGATTTTCTTGCTAAGTGACGTTAAAGTGTTTACATTTGAGGAGTGTGAAAGCGTCGAAACTGAATGCCCAAATGGTAAGGATTTTAATACAATTATAGTTAATTTAAATTTAATATGCGAGGTTGTGAACTCATTACAATCTTGCTATCATAATAATATTAATGATATAATCCCCTTTCAGTGCGCTTCGTTGTTGCTGGAGATCGAGCTATGTATCTTGTAGAGGGTCCAAGTTCTTCCTCTTCAGATAAGTATTAGTTGAAATCAGGAACAAAATTCTTTGTGTTTTGTTTTTAATTCTTTCACGTGTCATCAGGAACGCAACAACAAAGAATGAATATTATATACCCCCACAGTAGGCTGTTCCCAAACTCAACACAATGATTCCAACGTATCTCCCAACTCGAAAAACAGCTCCGAAAATCCTCCAAAGCGAGAACACGTGTCGCTTGAATATCTTCTAATGCTTTAAAATGGGTTCGTTTGCGCTGACCCTTTATCTTGTCGCGTGGCCAGATCTGTCGAGTGGGGAGGAAGATAACGAACAGTGCATTTTTATGGTGAAGAATTCATCCATTTTTGACGAGATCCAGAGGAACATGGGTTACCTGTGTAGTGTATGTAGCTAAACAACTACACTTTGTTCAGCGGCTGTTTGACTTTCACTGCCTCCCAGCTAACGCTGAACTAACCTGCTACAAACACATATAAATATATACAGTCTGTCTTTAAAATCTACAATCCGTGCCTTCAAACACTTTAAAACCTCATGGTATAACGCTTCATCGATTGCCTGGGACAAATTCCCATGTGGGTGGATCATTCAAGGTGTGATCGAAGAAAGAAATCAGCATTTTTTGGTTCTGTGACGATGATGATCGCGCTCTCGACGGCCGTGATTTTCCCTCCCCAACCCACAGCGAGCTCATTCCTTTACGGAAAGAAAAAAATTCGAGCCATCCCCTCGCCCAATTTCACAAGAATATTGATGTTTTTCGTTACTCTTTTTTCAAATTACTCATTTTTACAACCACACGTGCTAACATACCCAACTTCCAGCAACTGTAGCTCGAACAGTACTTGCACGTTCGATGTGAAACTTACAACACGCGGCCAATATCTCCAATGCGTCCACCACGATAGTTGTCACTTGGAATTTCGGCTCTGATTACCTCAATATTTGAAATTTTTAAATAAATTAGATGAGGAAATGTTTGTAAGACATTATACTACAAGAATAAAACAAAATATAAAAATACATTTTTGCTGCATTTCAAACCTCTTGGGTCCCCTTAAGAAGACCTTAATTTCAGCTCAAGTACTTTCATGCTTATGCTTTTCTTTACTTTATCTTTCAGGGCAAATCTCATGTCAGTGTTACGTATATTATTCATTCGCTTACGCATGTTCTCAAGGAAATATTTCTATGTTTATTTATCAAAGATATATGAAAGGTTTCCACTATATTTTCGGCTCTTCAACATTTTGGTGTTACTTAGGGTTACTGATTTTTTTTATGGAAGTTTTCAACTATATCTTCCTGGATATTTTTGTAATGACAATAAGTTCAGCTTTGACAGTGAGGCTCAAATCTTTTAATGATCACCTGTTTACGTACAAGGGAAAAGTTAGATGTGAAATTTTACTACTAAAGAACTTTTAATATTTTTAGTTTTGCAGGATATGCCATCTTCGTTTTGGGAACAGCATAGATTACTCTACAGGAAGTTGTGTGATTTTTTTGAAGAAATGGATGGAGCAATTTGTGTATTGACAATAATTAGTTTCGCGAGTAACCTCTCCTCCATAGGTTTGGCAACAATTCTAGCTCTAAAGTAAGTCAAAATAAGGTTCTAAGAGCATTTCATATTTTTCAAATAATTTCATTATCCACTTTCCTCAGTTGGGTCGGGTTCAATTTCCAAAATGAATAATTCAATTTTTATTAAAGATTTTGAGAACTTATTTTAAGAACTGAAATTTTACCAATACAAGAGGTCCAGTTTTTAGGGATATAGTTGTCATCATTCTGAATAGTTTCCTTTTATTAGGCCAACTACATCAAACAAACCCGTGAAATGGTTACTAGTAACTTTTGTGTTGGTTCGTATTATTTCCGTCTCGTTGTTCTCATCCAGATTAAATGATGAAGCCAAACGACCGCAAAAAGTCTTACGATCCGTTCCGGGGAGGTCTTGGTGCACTGAGGTATTATCCAACACATGCTTGTGTTCATAATAAGTATCAGAACTGTTTCAGACGCAACGATTTCATCAAGAAGTTGGCAATAGGGTGATTGCTTTGAGCGGGATGAAACTTTTTTATGTAACCAGGAGTGTCGTCTTGAGCGTAACGTTTGTATTCTTAAGGAGAAGTCTTCATTTTACCCAATTTTTTTGCAGGTCTTGGGTTTGATTCTCACATATGTTTTGGTCCTTATACAATTTAATTATGAAGTGGCTATTTGTTAGTTGGATGACACGCGTGTGTGAATTTAGATTACTCATTAATTTTAAATTACCCTGGCAATAGATGTGAATTGTAATACCTAAACTACATTGTGAAACTTATAAAAATAAATGTTTTAGAATCCATTAAATGTTTCATCTGCATTTTTGTCTTAAAATGTAATGTTCCCTTTCGAACAAGGGTTCAAAGTTTGATCCTACTATGTCCTTGAAAGGACAAGAGCATTTAAAGATCCACACAAAGCAGATCAAAAGAAATATTGAAGTATTTCTGAAACTTAAGGAGGAGGCGTCCTCATTAGAGTTACGCTTCAGGTTGATAAAATTATAGAAATATTTCGGATTATCGGGTAAGAATTGCTTCATATTCTTTAAATAAAGGCTGCAGATGTAGTGAGAAGCAAGATCCATGGTAATTACTGATCGTGGAGATGTAAAACCCTTTCTTAACATGCTTTCAAGAGTAATTTAGCTAAGGTGGGCCATTTTGTGCACCACGAGGCTCGGAGAGAGAGAGATACACAATGCATGAAGCATACGGAGAGTTTCTCATAAAATAAATTATCAGCAATATCAATATCACGCTCGTCAAGCACATTACACTAATTATAAGTCGACAATAAGCCTTAACCTAGGAAAATCAGCTTTTTTAAGGTTATAACAGATATCAGGGGCTAGTAAATCATTTAGAAACAAAGGATACGATGATAAATTCACAGAAAGAGCAGGGTATTGAGAAGACCCTAGAATGGGATCAGTGGAGAAGACTAGATCTAAAGATACTGAGCAAAGATTAAAAGAGGAAAAAGTAAAAAAATTCAAATAAAAAAAAATGGATACGCACTAAAGAAGATTGCATGAGTTTTGAAATAAACAAAGCGGGTAGCAAATTCTCTCCGACTCCAAATTGAACGTGGTGAGTCCTGCGTGTATTGGTCTAGGATTTGAATTAAGTTACACGAAAGTACCTCTCATCTTTGAGTGCTAGAATTTTAAAATAAATGAATTTTTTCCTTTTTATCACTTGCATTTTTCGTGAGGCATAGGGACGTATTTAAGGACGCTTTAGACTTTTTTACTACTGTAGATAACGTTTTCAGCTGATAATCGACACTTTTTATGATTTATGTTCCCCGTCAAAAACTTACTATTCCCATTGAAAACATCGTTAGACTGCGACCAGATAACAGAGGAGTGACGTCAAAAGAGGATGATAGACTATCGTCGTCTAAAGATGAGGCAAGTTAAAATCCCCATAGAGCAAAGGGTAGGAATCCCTCACGTAAGTGCAAAGTACCAAACGAACTCCTCGAATCATTTAGCGAGTTCCACTTGAGTTAAAGCATTCGAAGGAACGTAAAAACAGTTTGAAAGAGTGATTCGAAAAGTAAAGTGATTTTACCTAGAAAAGTGAAAATGTCAAAAATTGAATACCGTGCTGTAATATTATAAAATTTTAGGAAGCGTGATACTATCACCTATGACTATGTATTTGCCACGGCCAACATCCCTCGCGTGCACTCTGTTGTCGA
>QYTT01089779.1:137625-179494 GCA_006980735.1 Dasypogon diadema | reverse complement strand
TTTTTTTTCTCTGTAAAGCACTCATTATCTCTCTCCCCCTAATGTTGTACGTTACGATGTACAAGATTTTTATGAGAATTGTTGAATTATTCAGGTTGATTTTGATTTCTTTTCGGTTTGGGGGATGATATCATTCGCCTGGGACTGGAAAATCGTTTCGTGGCTAGGCCAGGTAGTGTGAAGGCTGCCTGTGGCGATAGGCTAATTAGATGGTGACTCCTCAGTCATGCATCCTAGACTCAAATCGGAATTTAGCTGAGGCTCATCGGATGGGAGAGAACTGTTCGACAGTAAATGAGTTTCGTATTTTTGGAATTTTTTTTTCAAAAAAACAGAATTGCACAAAGGATTTGATGCATTATTTTAGAAAATACAATTTTAAGTCCTTTTTTCTGTAAGTTGTATAAAAATTATATTTCACTGTTTGTCGAAACAGTTCTGTCGTCTTTTGATCCTACGTCTCCAAATAATGGAGACCATTTTCCGAGATGAATTCGTAAACTTAGTAGACGAATATTTTACTCTAATTTAATCACAAAGGAAATATAGTAGCTTAGTTTCTTTCAAGATACACTCGCTCAATTCAAACTCCAGTACAGAATATAAACTAGATCAGAAGGCGCCTCAAGAACAACAACAGAATATTCAAACATTGAAGAACAATTTCGGTGAAAAAAAAAGATTTTTAAAGGGGGCAAGTATAGATACTTCTCCTTGTTTTCTAATGCCACACTTTCACTTTGAGTAATTGTCTACAAACTCTAATTAACTCATCTTTCTTCCACAGAAAGTCCATCACTGTTCGATTTCATGAAAATCGAACTAACGCGTGGTTATATTCTTGAACATGACGAGGAGCGGTATTCTGCTCGACGACAGAAAATCTACTCCTTTATGAAAATACCTCGAGAAGTGGAGAAATTCATGGGCTATGGTGTAATCCAGTGTGTCGATTCATTTCTCTACATCCACACATTTCTTCCAATTCGTTACGTTCTCGCACTGTGGGCCTTATTGAGTCGACCACTCGCCAATTGTTTGGGCCTCCGACGCCGAACACATCGCCTCCTGACACCAGCAGAAATTTGTGATCTTCTTAAGGGTTCAATATGGATTGTATGCAGCCTTATAATGTTGTCGGTGGACACGAATAGGGTTTATCACATAATCAAAACGCAATCTATAATAAAACTGTACATCTTCTATAATATGCTGGAGGTTGGTGACAGATTGCTATCTGCATTTGGTCAGGATACAATCGATGCGTTATTCTGGACGGCGACAGAGCCAAGAAATAGAAAACGCGAACACTTTGGTCTTATTCCTCACATCTTGTTTGCGTTGATTTACGTGATCCTGCACAGTTTTCTGATCATGTTCCAAGCAACGACGCTAAATGTCGCTGTGAATTCCAACAACAAGGGTCTGCTCACAATTATGATGTCGAATAACTTTGTCGAGCTCAAGGGAAGTGTTTTCAAGAAGTTCGACAAGAATAATCTGTTCCAGTTGACGTGCAGTGATGTTAGAGAACGTTTTCATCTCTCTGTCCTGCTGTTCATCGTGGTCATCCAAACGATGAAGGAGTTCAACTGGAGTCTAGACCAGTTCTATGTCATGCTGCCAGATTGCTGTTATGTTCTTGTTACAGAGATTCTGATCGATTGGATCAAGCACGCATTTATCACGCGATTTAATGAGCTCCCCGTTGATGTGTACAGGGAGTACACCATTAGCTTGGCGTACGATATGACACAAACCAGACAGAAGCATGCATTTTCGGACCATTCCGATCTGGTGGCACGGCGAATGGGGTTCATACCATTTCCGTTGGGTGTGGTGCTCATCAAAGCGGTGTACACTGCGGTGTCCTTTGACAACGCGGCAGCATGGATTTTATTTGCCTTGGCCTATTTTACTTTGATGGCCTGCAGAATCCTGAACACCATTTGTGCTCTAGGCAAGGCGTGTGACTTAATGAAACAACACCAAGAGGAGAAAAGCAATATCACCCCAACATCGTCGACATCGTCCAATGCACCTGGAATGCCATCAATGCAGGTACCTCCAAACACACCAGCATCCGCAAAGAATCGAACCTTTAGCACAACAACAGACACTGCCACGTCGCCTGTTCATTCATTCCCACTTCAGAGGTCACAAACAGTGGATATCGTTCCTGAAACGAAGTCAACGGGGTCAAACAGTTCTAAAGAGGATGCTCTTCAACCGGATTCATCTCTGGCTCTGGGGGCAACTGCACTTTTCTCCAACAGTGACGTAGATCTGGACGATGTTTGCCTCAATGAAAAAGTCTTAAATAATTCAACAACAGACGAAGTGTTTGAGGGGGAACATCAAGTGACAAGAAGTGTTCCCGATCTGCAACAAGAAGGAAGCACTGAAGACAATGTTGAGAATCCGTCAACCCACAGTCGAACCCACAAGCGTTCCGAGTCTGAACCTTCTATACAGAGTATCCTTGCAGAAAAAGAATCGCCTTCATAAAAGTCTGAGAGCAGTGCAACTTCGGAGGCTCTGCTGTTGTTTTTTTTTTGTTTTATGTAATTTTCTTACTGTATATAAGCGCCAAACTAGCAACTCGCTAAGATGTACATAATTTCATCGCAAACTTTCACTGTTTTCTTGTTGTTTTATGCCATTTTATGTTTAGAGCTAACGTGCACTTAAGTAGGATATCAAATGAATGTAATCATAGGGCACAGAATCACAGATATGGTGGACATGCCATTTAATCTTAAGGAGTCGTCTAAGCAAATATTTTTTATGGAAAATAAATTATATGAAGTTAAGAGGTAGCTTTCGTTGGGTAAAACATGAAATTGGTTAAATATAGCGTTTATAAGTCTTCCTCGTTGTTATTGTTCTCCGATTGCAACCACGAATAAGTGGTCGACAACGGAAACAAGCCCTAAACACTTCAAGGCCTCTGTCTTCAAGTCGTTTTAGTTGATATCTTTATTCTCAACCGCCCTAAGATTGGCTCCCTTCCAGGGTCTTAAGCTCCCGCAGTCTGTTTGAGTCACTCTGAGGTGCCTGGCTATAAGCTATAGCCAAGAAATTATAGTTTTACCTCGTCGTCACTTTTCTCCAGGATTTACTTGCTCAATGCGTCCACAACAATTTTTAGATGTGTGTTCGTCAGCAGCTTCTCTGGAAATTTGGCCTGGATGAGGGCTATCCCGGTGCTGCTTTGAGCTTTGCTGTACAACGATTTTGAGGCACCAGCAGCATAGTTGGGCTTACGAGGTACCCTTTTGAGGAAAGGGCTATCGAGTTTGTGCTATCGGAGGCTTATTTCCCCATAGCAATAGGGATTTGTTTTTTTTTCATTTGGTCTTCAGAACGTTAGAGGGTAATTCTGGCGAACGATTGCTCTTGGGCTTCGTAGCTAATAAGTAGATCTTTGTCGTCTGCTGCTCCATCTTGATCTTGGGGGGATGTTTTGTTCAGGACCTCGTATTGGTTGGCTCTGTTAGCAAGTTATCCAGTATCAAGCGTCCGTGGATCCGCTCGGTAAATAACACCCAAGTAAAGAGAAAATCTATAAAAAAATTTGATTCTTAATATTCTTCACTCATTACAAAAATGTTGAGACCATGAAAGCACCCAAGTGTAAGGTTTAATTAATTGGAATTGTAAGTGTAAGGTTTAGTTTGGGTGGAATGTGGAATTGTAAGTGTAAGGTTTAGTTTGGGGTGGAATTTTACTCAAGCGTGTTGACGTCATAGATTGTTGTAAACATGCTGGAGTTACAGTGATAACTTCCCCATTAAGTTACTCAAGAATTTCTATTTGAAATGTTTCGGTTTGAAAATCGGCGGCTACAAGGCATCAGTACTCCGAATGCAAAGTTCTTTTCGTTCCGATTGACTTTTCTCAATGTCAAGAATAAGAATTTTTTCAAAAAATGATTACATTTTCCTCGGGATAACTTCTCATTGTAAACAAACTACGAAAAAAATTCATTGATTCCCCCACACTACACAATCGGGAATACTGCACCAACACACTCACCGCTCCCCTATTTTCTTCCAAATTCAAATCCAAACAAAACAAACTTGGTCGGAGTTCGCACAACAGCTGAGAGGTGACTAGCTGAGACGGGCGATTACAAATGGCCGCGCGTTGATGGTGAAGACTTGCTCCTCGACACAGCGATAAAATTTCCATGAAAAGGATTCAGTAAACTTTAGACAGTGGTTTTAAAGTGTGAAAATTAAACTCTTTTGTGTTTTTGGTGAACAATTATAGTGAGAATAGTGCAAATCAAGAATTTACTTGGCTGAAATCAGTGCAAGAACTTTTGGTGATTTTTTCAGTGTGCAAGAATTTCTCATCTCCGATCGAATTCTTGATGTGGTGGATTAAGTGTCTCTGGCTGATTATCGTCAAGTGGCATAACAATTCGTTCAAATAAAGTGGAAATTGGAATAAATATTTTGTAAACAAAGAACTTTTCTCGCTCGGTGGTGGTGTGGTGTTGGAATCCATAGTGAGTGCCGTCAGCTGATTTATTGCAAACCGTCACCTCTGGGGACGACTGGGGCTTTCCCCATTATCGCTGAGAACGTTTCGTGAGAATCTGGCGTGGTGTTGTTTGTGTATTATTTGCACAATTTGCGGTAAATAGCATAAATAAGAAAAGTAATTTTAAGTATCTGGCGGCACTGGGCCAGCAGCGCGCGGAGAGCCGCTCGCCTTTTGGCCGTTGTTTTTCACAGATTCTCGCGGTGGCACAAAATTCCCAACCCTCGGCTCTGGTGACTTCCTGTGGCCTGACCAGAGTTTATGGAATTTTTATTTTGAGCATGCGTGCTCTGTGAATTGTTTTTATTTTCGATATACTTTCACTGTCACCAGTTTTCTTTGTCCTGCTGCGGCCCGTTTGAGGCTACAGAGTGTCCTTTAAAAGGCTACGCAGGCCCCCTCCGCTGACATAGTGTCACCCCCGCGGAGTCTAAGAGTTACACTCAGATTTCATCATTCCTTCAAGGTAAGTAAAATTGCACAACATTTCGATATTGAATTAACCCAGGCTTGAATAAGAGAACATGTGTAGGGGTGATTTGTCGTTTTTCTTTTCTTAGTCATCACATCATATGTCGCGATCGGCAGATGCAAGCAGCCCCAACTACCCGTTTTGCACACTCGAAATTTCGATGGCAAAACAGTTGGGAAGGATCATGCAAAAAACGACCAAAAAAGAAAAAAATCTCAAAATGGGACTTTAGAACGGCCGAACAAGTCGTTGGGTGAGCAATTTCAGCTCGAGCAGTTCTTATGTAACCACACATTCATCGCGCGGGGGTACAGTCTGGGCCGAAACTTTTGCTTCCTTTGCGTTTTCATTTTCCCAACTTTAGTAAATCTTTCTTTGCTTTGTGTCTTGGGGTGTTTTTTTGTTTTTTAATGATTTTTTTTATGCAAGAATTTTTCGATTTTACTGGAAAAAAATATGTTTCACATGAAATTCACTTCCACCTATAATACTAGCGGTATTTCAGATAGCGAAATTTAAGAATAATAATTTTTTATTACAAGCACATTTGAGGCATAGTTTCGTTTGCATGTGTAGGCTCTTTTCGAAAACAAAAATCAAATGGGATTTATTAATTAAAACAAATTCCATTTGGTTGGTTTGTTCCCAACGGGTTGTAGTTTGTATTGTGTACAAATCTGGGCCTTTGCTGTTGATAAAGTCTTCGAACGTAGATTTTAACTAATGGTTCGGCTTCTAATTGAGCCAGTTTTGCATCGTCATTTGTGTCAGAGGATAGGCCCACGCCTGTTGACTAAAGCTGACTGTTTTTGCCCCATTTTATCGTGCATTACTTCAAGTTCCCTGCAATTGAAATCAACGAGAAATTCTTTGCTCAGGTGGGAAAAAGGAATAATTCACAATACCCTCATTGGTCCACTATACAGTTACTATAATACGGCGAGTGGTTCCCTCATTATATTTACCCTTCCCCAAAAGTAGAATTTATGTCGCATCCTACTTTGTGGAATTATTCTAGAAAGGTTCGGGTCCCGTTTTTAGTGATTTCCAATTGTGGGGAATCTAAGGATCCGATTATTTTATTATTCCGATCTAAAATAAAAACGCAATGACAACTTTGGTTGTGTATGGCATAATAGGGTTTCTTCTGAGCTTTGGCTTTACCGTAAAAACGAAGTAATATCTGTTATTTCGTTTCGGTCCAGCCAGCAAAGCGTAACCAACCTGATTTCAATTTAACCTATGTTTATATGTAATTCAATCCTAGATGAATAACCCAGTAACAAATTGAATCATCGACGAATACGGTAATGAATAATTTCATCGAAGAATAACTGAAGTCGTCAATGTGGTCAAGTTCCATTCGTGTTAGGTGCCTTGTTTACATATTAAACGTATACGAGTTTTACAGGTTTCAATTATTCGATACTGCTTCTTTCATCTACCTTTAAATTTACTCCCGAAAATTTGAGGATAGCTTAGAAATGGTTAAATTTGGTTTTATTTTTATCCTTACATTCTCTTCAAAGAATCAATGAAATAATAATGTATCAAAGAGTAATGCATGAATTTCCAATGACATCCCTGTGTTAAAATTCATTGGTGTTGCGAATGTAAAGTATAGTGTACAAATGTTCACCAGTTCATTAATGAAGTAATGAACACATTTTCCACTAGGTAAAGTTGAGCTACGTTGTAATAGATCCCTGAGTTTTTAAAACAACAAGGAATATAATTTTTTTCTTTAAATGTAAGCCTTATCGAAGCAAAGGCGAGGACGACGATATGTTGACAAATAAAAATTGCTTTTTAAACGATTTCTAATTTTGCCACACTTAGAACTCAGTCCAGACTGAATATTTATGAGCCATCAAATCCTTCAAAAGCCACTATGTAATGTTATTTACGGAAATTGTAACAAGTCCAAAGCAGAGCTGTTTATGTAGGTTGGAACATGAATAAAAGATTTCCAATCTTCCACGGTGGATTTGTTGTTCCTTAGGAACTGAATGAATGGAGTGCGGCAACGCTACAATCTATACAAAGTTGCGGAAAATACCTTTGCCATGAAAAATCATTTAAATTACAAAATACTTGAGGTTCGAAAACGAGTCAGTTGACGGTTCGTTCTGTACTTGCGTTGCGAGCAAAAAAGTGCAAAAGAGACCTGTCTCTGTACTCGAGCAATTAAATTTCCTCAAGTCAAACTGCTTTCAATAATTTTCTTACGCGAGCCACGAGTAAACTTACGAACGAACTGTGCCAACAGCAACGAGTTAACAAGTGGTTGGTTATCAGGCAGTTGTTTTGATAAGAGTGGAAAAAGAGTGCGCCGGGTAAGGGGGAGCGAACAGCGTGCAATTCCAACAATGGCTGCGTTCACATTTGTAAAAATTCATAAACAAGCCACCAATTAAGCTCAGTGTTTACGTCAACGATTCCTCTTTACTTTTTGTTTTTAATTTGGTGCACTCGCAATTTATTTGCTATGCAAATAATACAAAAGCTGGCGCCTGTTTACCACTACTGTCCTGCCGTATATGGGGCAGGGGCAGTACACCTTCTATCAGCGTCCAGTGTAAACGCTTGCCAGTTACCTGTAGCTTCTTGTCTTGCTTCGGGTTTTCAGATTTGTTTCTATAATTTGTGTCCCATAATCAATAGCACGCAAACAAGATATCAAGCTATATTTAGATAATTTGAAATTTTTTATCTACACGTGCAATAGAAGTTAGACTGAGGGGGGTTGTTGTTGATAGTGGAGCTGCGAGCAGGACAAAAACGCCCTCTCATCGTTTGAGTATTGCCATACACAACGGAAATTAAGGATTTTCGGAATTTGTACACTTTATTGCAGAGTATACCACACCCACACCCAAATGTTTATACTGCTCCGTAGAAAATATGTATTGTTCCTGGAAATTTATAAATAGTTTTAAGAAATGTGAATTAGAATTAGGCAACTTTTCAAGTGCCACTCTAGCATGAAATTCATGTTGAATTTCTGCTACCTTTCGTTATTATAAAATATGTCCTGAGTCCTGAGGTATGTACAAATTTCGATAGCTACGGTTGTGTTTTTTTTGTTTGTGCCTCTTAGTAAAGTCTTACCACAAGCATTCTAACAGAACTTAATAAAGGAGGGTGGCCCTCTTCATAATTTCCTCTGTTAACTCCTTCGTATAAAGTTTCTTTTTACTTTATGTGAAAAATACAAAGCCATGGGGCTAAACTTTATTGATACTCGCTTTTTAAAATAAATTTTGACTAGTTCCATTAATTACGTTTTATATAGTTTATTCTGATATTTGGAAATTAACTAAGAAAGTTCCAGGTCCTAGAAATGCATTGCATTGCAAATGTTTTCATATGAAACAACAACAAATTGTGTGATTTTATCCATCCAATTCCCAATATGTTTCCAAGAACAATCTTGATTTTCGGTGAACGTGTTCATTAGTAAAAATTATTGCCAACATGTTTCCCTACTTGGAAATAGTGGAAACGAAGCTTAAGAAGTATTTTAACGTTTAGACACAATGAGAGTTTTTTCTTAGAAAAATCATACAGAATTTGCCAATTAACCTAAAAATACTCAGAATTAATTATTTAAACAAAATTTCATTATATAATTAAAAAAATTACGTTATAAAGAAAGCCTACTAAAAGTAAAAAAAAAAATTCCAAGGAAGAATTGCGTTTTGGTAGGAGCACACAATAACCCAATTATTCCCATGGTTGCCTTAACGCGACATCAACAAATTATTTTTTTGCTCATAGGGAAATAACTATTTTTGTTCATCTACTAATGTTACTGTAGCAACAAACATTTTAGCATGCTGACAAAATTATTGCAAATGGATAATCATATCGTAAAGAAAGAAAAGATATTTTTATACCACAATTACGGGGGGCGTTGACTTGCACACGATAAGGAGGCACTAGAGAACTGTCGAATAAATATTTATGGAAAAACATAGTGGTGGATATTATACAAAGAGAAACCTATTTTCCAGTCTCAATATTACGTTAACACAGCAGATAGAAAATTAAGGATGTATTTTTTGTAATTGTCAAAATAAACATTTATTTATGGTTTGTAAATGAAAAATATATTCGGCCTTATTGATTTTTTCCATAATATGTATATATTAATTTAAATTTTATATTTTGAATAAAGGGATCTCTTTTTGTGCGTTTTTTACGCGATACACATCCACCGCATAGAAAACAGTCCAAAAAGTCAAGTAATTCGAAAATTACGTGCATAAGTCACGTAATTTTCAATAAAATGTTCTTCAAATCAAAATTGAATCCCGCCTGTGACATTTGGCAACCCTAATCCTTTTGTACACTCTCAATGGGCTTTATTTACACTCCTTTAAATGAAAAGGAATCTCATTGTCGATTTGCCCCAAATTTTTCAGTGTTCATTGAATAAGAAATTTTCGGAAGACAAAAAGACATATATTTCCCCTTTTCATTCGAAATATAAAAAAAAGTAGTAAAAAAACACACAACTAAACCAAAGGCATTTTACCCCCTTGAGAGTTCTTAAAAAGCGGCACCAATAGAAAAAGGTTAGAAAAGATGAATAACAAAAGGACATAAGGAAATAAACTCGTTTTGCGTCTTTTTATTGTGTCATATATGCCCTTCCCGATGCACTTTCTTATAGAAATCCTTGAAAAAAGGGTCTTATCATCTCTTTGCTCTTGCGCAATAATAATATGAGTAAAGTGCTATTACTATTACAGTTCCTGGCAGCAATTTAAGCCTCTTTTCATTAATGGCATCAATTTCCCCGAATTCTCTTACACGGACCCTTTGCGAAAAAAAAAACGAGAAATAGTGGCCCCCAAAGTAAGGGAAAATTTATAAGGACACGTGTTCTCTAAAAGGGGATTTCTTGCATAATTCCGCACCCTTCTTCAGACGTACAGGGTGATTGTTAAACAACTATAATCTAAATTATATGAAAATACATTGTTTCCTTATTTGAGCGGTAGAATCTAAAAAAAAGGCTTCAAAAACGTCTTTAGCCATCAATCAATGCTTTGTTTTGATCCATAAAATTAGACAAGTTTTAACTGGGAAAGGTCAAAGGAAGGGTCGTTGACTGGGGCAAACGCCACTAACAAGAAGGTGACTAATGAATTTTGTTGCAATCAATCAAGTTGTTGTGAAGCAGTCGATTTTCTTGTTTCCTAGGTCAGGGGATCTATCAAAAGAAAATCAGTATGAAGTGAACCCAAGTCACTAATACAGTACAGACTTTGGTGTCATTTCAGATATTTTATTTATTTCTGCATTGCATAAAGATCACCTTGACAGTAAATCAGATATTTACGTAAAAATTCCGGGAATCTCATAAACAATTCCCATATGATGGCCCAAAATACATCCTGCATGTCATTGGACCCCGATTTTGTCGAAATCTTAATTTCAAAATGTTTTTGCATTCACATCGAGAGGCTATTTTTACACCCGTGTTTTTCCGCGAGAGCAGTATACTCAGTAATAACATCTGGGATAAATAAGATCATGACAACTTGATGCCTTAAATTAGACTCGAGTGCTTTTTTTATTTTATTAATTGTTTTTGAACTCTGGTGCAAACAAATGTCATGAACTTGGGCGCTCTATACATTTCGGTTTTTTTTTTTGTACTTTTAATCGTAGAGAAAAAATCCGAGCATTGGGAAACATTCTTTGGTTTGCCTACCAATGAGACATTCCGACACTGTTTAAGTTATCTAATAACATAGGAAAATTTTATTTAAATTTTGGGGGATCGGGGAAGCATAAAATGTTATGTTTTCGCATAAAATGAAGTGAGCTAGGAATTTGGCAGAGAGTTTTATGTCAGTGCGAAATTCTAAAAAAAACAATTGAAATACTCTGAAATAACAATTAAGCCGTTTATTTTGAATGTGGGGTAAGTCTATTTTTACTACCATAGTAGAAATTTATTTTAAACAACTTTTTATTACCCTTATACTTTGATTTTTGCTAAAATTGAGAAATGCAATTTACCCCACATTCAAAATAAAATAAACGGCTCAATTTAATTTAAGCTTTCAACCCCAAGTGCAGGAATTTTGAAAATATCGTATTTCCAATTTACCAAGTAGTTTTCTATGTTTTGTTGTTTTGATAATTTCTTTAATCATTTGTAATCCAATGTTTCCTTATTTTGACTTCTATTTTAGATAAACTAATTTTAATAATGTACAAAACTCACCAGCTAGAGAATTTCAAAAGTATATTTCGAATACAAATTACAATATTTAAATTTAGTTTTTATAGTTTCTAAAGAACGAAGATATTAAAACTGCGGTCACACAAAAGGTTCACAAAAATCTGTTTGCATTTGAATGCTTATTGCATTTTTTGATAAAAATTGAAAACCTGATCTCCTTTCATGTGTGCAACTTGCGTGAAAAAGGGATTCAAGTGTGCTTGAATACTTTTCAGAGATTCTATAAAAGACCCTCCCGATTACATAATTTTTTTTTCTTGTTATAGAATTGCATAGCATGCAACAGGATTCACTGAATGCAAAAGGGTTCCTGATTCCTGAATAACACTTGAATACATACGACGACGACGACAGTATATACCCTTGTTTCAGAGTTACTTATTCGCAGTATGCTATAGAAATTTGCACGACTTTTTTTCTATCCTCGTGATTTCTTCTTTTTTCGTCGAAAAAAAACAGAAAACAGGAAACCCAAAAGGACAAATTTGTTTGTGTTTCTCACAGTATTTATTGTAGAAGAAGATAAAGGGCCGTATGCACCAAGCACGAGTTAAAACAGTGACGGATCATAAATACAGTAAAATTCATTTTACATTTTTATTTTATACCGACGTGTAGTACTCTTTGAGTTCCTAGTTATAGATACAACAGTTTTCCTAGTAATAAATCATACTGTGATTTATTATCTTGTGAGTCGTCGTTGCACATTAGAATCTCAACGTAAGTATTATACAAATGATTGTTAATTCAGATTCAGGTCGAATATAAGCTGTTCTTTTATCAATAGCAGTATTGAAGATGTGCTAAAAAAATCTAACAACTCGTGCAATTTTTAATTAAAGCGTATTTCAGGTTTCAATAATTTATTTGACTAAGATTTTATTTTTATTTTAATTATTGACAAAATTTCGGTTTTGTGATATCAACTACAGACAATTTTTACGGCTTTAAAAGTTGTTTTCTCGTTTAAAAACTCATTAAAAAAATTTTTTAAAGCGTTTTTTAATATCAACAATTTAGTTTGCTCAAGTGTTTTTTGTCATGCACTGTTAATAAAATTTCGGCTATGAAACTTCTCATTACGGGCAATTTTCGAGGGATATAAATTCAAAATATACATTTTGAACAGTTCTTGTTTTTTTTTTTAAATTGCTATTTACGTTTAATAAAAATTCATTTAATTTTTCTATAAAACAATTACGTCTAAATATTTTGTAAACCAGCCATAAGAGTAGTTAGCAGTAATAAATTGTAAATTAATGTCTACTCTGGTAAAGTTTAAGGTGTAAGGTGCTAAAAAAAGGTGATTTTCAAAAAATTATATGGGTTTTTTTTAAGGTATTGACTAAGCTCAGGGGACAATCCTCTGATGCAGACAGCACAGCTTATTGTTAGGCAAAGAAAAATTTTAGTAAAGAAGAGATTGGGAAATTTTAACCTGCCAAGGGTAGCGGATCAGTTCGTACTTTCTTGTGCTTTTCATTTATCGATAATTCCTTGTAATGAACTTAAGAATCAAGACATGTATTAATAGTTAGAAGGCAAAAACAGAGACCTCATGAATAGTTGAGTTGCATCTAATTTAAAGAGATCGTGGCTACGAATGTTGGAAATTCGTGACCAGTTTGTTTCATGTTAGATCCGGGGTATCAAGGAAGCTTATGCATGGGTGCATTTATGGTAGAAGGTACTCCAAGATTTATTGGAGAGAGAAACAAAAAACTAATCGAAGGAGTCACATCAATCTTCTAACAAGAGAAGCGTGACAATAACACGTCCTTCGAGCCGGATGAACCAGCAACAAGAACTTTTTGATCCATCGAATTGGATGAATCAGCGACAAAAAGATTATGTTGGAAAATTAGAATGTCATTTGGAAGAAAGTTTTGTTAATAAAAATTAAAAAAAAAACTGTAATTTTGGAACACCACTCGTGGATTTCAATGGAATACCTTTTCGTTAGTTACAACGATTTCACTAAATTTTTAATCACAACATGTTCTATTTCTAGAAATTCGAAATTGTAGGTATTAGTGAATTGAAAACAAAATCCAGTATCTACAAGAATTTCCCTCATGCTATGCTATCTTCTGTGATGCTATATTTCTTGTTCTTTTTCGTTTTCATTAATTTAATTGGCGTTTAAATTAAACCGTGATACATTCCCCTTTATTTATATTCGTATTTATTATTATTACTTGAGCTATTGATTTCCACCTTGAAAATTCTGGGAACTATGAAAATGATTTTCTCAAGGCACCTGTAATTCTTGTTCATTCTCATGAAAGATGCAGTCATTTTCTTGATTCACTTATCCACCCACTCGTTTTGAATTCAAGTTTCTACTATATTTTACCTGGGCGAACAAAATGCTTTCACTATTTTGTGTTTGGAGGTTGAAGTGCTTATTCCTTTCTCTACATCAATCCCTCTATTGATTACGCAAAACACTTCAGCTGTCTTCTTCAAATGACCTCAGGAATTATGTCCTTACATTTTGTTATTCTTAAGCTGCAAAGTTATAGTTCAGCATTACAATCCCTCTTCCCTCTAGTCCGGGCTATCCTCCCTCCCAAGCATCCATATTTTGTGGAAACATTTTACTACACTCTTCTTACCCTCGGTGGAAGTTTAATGAGCCTTACACAGACTACTGCGGGAATTTCATCATCATATAAAAACTTGCGGTAATGTACGAGTTTTCAAGGACAAAAAGTGAATCCCACTTTAACCTTACACAACAAGGGAAAATTCTCAAGGACAAAAGGACAATAACTGAAGACTCTTTACTAGCCAAAATCGATATAAGTATCAAGGATGAGTGGCAGACTGGAAAGAAAATAACCACGAAGAATGAAGCTTAAGCTGGAATAACTGAGCAGAACGCATCGAATATTGACAATCTTTGTTATTCAAGGATTATGAGGATTCCTTTCGGTCATCCCTTACACACTACTCCTGACTGTGATTATGAACATTTTGACGGCATTTACCCTGCTCTGTTTGCATTTTGTTGGTGTCAGAATGCAGACATTTTGTGGGGCCGCCTGATGGTCTGCTCCCCATCCTAAGTTTTGTTCCACCTCCAAATTTTTGTTAAAGCCGCACAGTAGCGTGTTTAACTTTAATTAAGAACCTTTCAGGGAATTCAATTGCTAAATTTTTTATGAAGCATTCTCAACTCGTTTTCTACCAGCTGGAAATCAATTTAATGTCGTCCAAACAAAATCCAAATCAATCTGACCCTGAGGGAGGTCTTGAAGCCTTGAAAACGTTTTTTGGCCTCTCTATGTCAACGTCAACTCCGCGATAAAAACAGGCCAAACAACACTTTAATTGCATTTTGGTAAACGAAAGAAGAATTGCAAGAAAAAAGCTTGCGGCTCCACATGTGAGCCTCACTTAAATTTCGTTAGCATCAGTTTCACTCACCAACACCAACACCAGTACCACAACAAAACGCTATGAGTCAGCCCACAAGAAGACGAAAGTAATATTTGCCCGTGAAATTAGCCAGAAACGCTGAAATTCAGTGTCAAGGTGAAATGTGGTTTTGAATTTTTGTAGCCGGGCTTTAATGTTGTTGTCGCCGGCAGCTACAGAAATAGATACGCCGCGCCGCGGTGTTTTATCGCAGATGATAACTGTGGGGAAATTATTAAAAGTGCAAGTATGTACCTGATGACATTGAATGGGGTTGCGAAATTTACGCTTTCCGGTCTGAAACAGCTAGTCACCCTGTTTTACACACTGTTTTGAGTTTTTGAGTGAAGGGGTGCGATATGTTGCTTCCATTAAGAAATGTTTATAAGTTTAGATCTTAAGATTATTTTATTTCATTTTGCGCACGTTTTTACTTGTTTTTTCCGGACAAAATTTTCCTCTTTCTTATCTTATTGTTTTTGTCGTCTCAAATGTGTTTAATATTCATAGGATGGGTGCAGTAAGTTGATTCGTTTGCGATATGAAAAGTAAAATAAACCGAAATTGTAGTAGGTTTCACGTCAGGAAACTCATGATATACCACGGGTTATTTGAAATGAATCATATGGACAAGATATTTGAATCCCTCTGAAGATGAGTTATAGAACTTAATCAAAAATGAAGAGCGAAGTTCGCAGAAAAAAAAGTAAGGGTTGGCAGCTTTCACCCAAGGGTGAGCGTTCGTGAAAAATGGAAAAATGACGCAAATCCATCCCTTAAAACTAGGACTAAATTTTTCTAAAGCTGTGATACTGTTGACCGTTGGCTTCATTATTTGATTAGGCAGATCACAGACAATATTTTCCATTATTTATCATTCTAATTTCCTTTTTTCTTTTGGGCATGCCATTCCCAGTCCTTTACAGGTTTTACTGTTTACCAATGACTGATGATGCTTACTTGTATACCTATAGTCCTTTAGAACTTATTGAGGATTGTGACAGTTATATTAATGAGAATATAGAATTTATTTATTTATGGCCCTTTTTTCTTACTTACTTCATTATTAGTCCTTCTTATCACTTAGAAATGTGAGATTTTTGTTAAATTGGATTATAGTAAGGGTGAAGGTTGCCTTTAGTTCCCTTCTTTTGGTTGCTGAATTACAATGTATAAGAATTGGGAGTTTGGTGCAAATATGTTGAAGGTGGAAGACCCAATCGTAGCTCTACGAGAATTAGACTCCACACACTGAACTTTTTTATAAAAACTTTTCTATCCCAAAATATGTAAACGTTGGGCTAGTTAAAAATAAGTAAGAAGTTCACTTCCTGGTCCTACTTTCAAAAACCTTCAAAGCAGTGATAAGAAAATAATTTTATATGAAATTTTTCTTTTTTTCCAGGACTCTCTGTTGCAAAGAATACTAGAAGAGAATAACATATATGTCGCCGTCTGTAGTTGGTAAGTACTTTCAAGAGGAAATTAATAAAAGTCATAGAACATTATCTTTTCTAAAAAAAATAAAAATAACAATGCATAAAATTAATAATAAGTTTTTAAAAGAAACACGAATCTACTCAAAACGATCGCATCAAAGTTTATTGGTTTTAAAAATAATTGAAATAAAACCTGTATTTTAACAACGCTGCTTCTTTCCCATCAATCTTTCGTGTTTTTTTATCAAAGACACTAGGAAGCCTCTTCCCGTAAAAATAGGAATACCAGAGGGTTCAATATTTAGTCCCTTAGTTTTTGTGTTATTTATTGATGAACTTCCAGAAGCTATTCAAGATGTTACCTAGATGAAATTATACTAAAAGACGATAGCGTTCTTATTTTCTCTATTGAATTCGAAAATCATAATCAACAGATCAGTTACATTAGCGGCATTCGCGAAGGCGTTGTATCAGCACTTGGACACTATGTGTCGTTGAAAACTCAGGCTCAAGCAAGTGTAAAGTGACTATACTCATTATTGTAATTTAGTTGCGAACGACACCGAGCACTGTTCTTCAGGTCTCCATTTTTGATTACTCCTTTCCTCTAAAATTTTCAAGACAAAAATCTATGGGAAAGGATCACCAGCATCACTAGATGAATAATCTGTTTATTAGTAAATTGCTAAACTTCTATAAATGGTATGTATGTGATAAAAAATATATGCCGAAAATAAAACTGGAAAAAATCGTCACGTCAAGACGAAACAAGCTATGTAAATTATTTGCAATTACAAAATTACAAAAATACGAATTTTGTTATTTATAAAAATGACAAATCCAGTACAAAATATTTTCGACCAAATTTTGTGTTCTAAATCAAAAACTCTGATCTGCATGTAATCGTAAAAATATTTTACAAAACTTGTTTTTGTACAAGAGCTGTTCAAAACAAAAAGGTGAATATTCTTATCCGAGCTCCGGCTGCCCACCTGCTTGCGTAGTTAGAGTCTTGAAATTGGACATCGTTTTATTAATAAAGAAACTGTCTTACATCACTTCACTATACACCAATGTCTGGCTAGAAGGGAAGGGTACACCTGGTGGAAATGGGCAAATTCTCAATATTTTTCTTCATATCTCTAGACACATTTTAGCAATTCGAAGTTATCTGAATGAAAGAAGTCTGGTTATTCCGGTTTTCGGAGAAATCGCGTGTTTTTAATGAAATTCTTCAAGATTTTTTTGCTAATTTCTTTTATTTATTCTGTTAATGGATAAAACAGGTGATTTGAAGGGGGCTCAACTCTTTTTCGCGAACTTGAAACCTCCAAAAGTTCATAGAAAAGTAGATTTAAATAAATTTGTAGAAAAATTCTGAACACACTCAAGGCCAAGCTTATTAGCTTAGAACAATTTGGAGCAGGAAAAAAAAAGATAAATCGTCACGACTTCTTGAACGTTTCTCGTCATCGCCATCGACTCGACATCGACACCAACCAATGTCCAAAAAACGTATAGTGGTATACTCAGCTGGGTTAACCAGTTAATGTTTCGGGGCAAGTTGGTCTCTCTCTCTCTCCATGGCTCCATTGTTTCTCTGTTTTGTCTATTTATTTGCATGTGGCAATCATAAAACTCGTTGAAACAATGAACTTGAAGCTATCGAGTTGCGGCATGCGTTAATTTCGCTTTCGGTCGAAATGACTGACCTTGAGCTTGACTCTTCGATCATTGTCAAGAAGAAGGCATGGCAATTTAATACTACACACACACATGCAGGAATATTTCGTTATATAACTAACAACAGTGAGTACTTGCCCCAAGCCGCTCTGGGTATTACTAACAGGTATTAGGGGACTGATTAATATTCATCGTGGGAACTGATTATCTCATTAGATGTACGACTGGCAGCAAATACAATGAATTTTGCAATTAATTTGGGAAAGATGGAAATGAATTGATTAACTTTTTAAGGAAATTTCATGAAATTTAGTTAGTTTTCATGTAATCGTTTGGTTTTTGCCCAATTTACTATTTACGGGATCAATCGTTGACTTAGAAACCCTGGACTGATCATAATGTAACGTTCAAATTGAACAGAGTCTACTTGTAATCCTAAAAAACTGACGAAATCCGTCTGATATACGCCTACACTTGCCGTTATAGTTTTAAATTAAACGTTTTGTTTTGATCATATTTCAACACAAATTAATCCATTTGTGTCAAGGATTACATAATATCCGCACCGGGGAAAGACATTAGTTTTCCACTTTATTCTACTTGAAGGTCGGGAACAGAAAGAAGGACAACTATTTAAAATCGAAAACATGCAATATGGTTCTGATGAGGATTATAATTTGCATAATTATTAGAAGACACTTGCTTTTTGCACAGCTTACAAAAAAATTTCTGTGTTCCTTGTTAGTATCTTATTTTATGGTCCAAAAAAAATTTTATTGATATAAGGATAAAATCAGCTAAAATTACTTCAAAATTTGAGGCGGAGTGACTCATCCATTCAACTCTTCTTCCTCGAGAATTGTCCATTTTTCTGTATGTAACGTTGCAATATCGCAATTAAAATTCTACAGCTCATTGTATGTGGTCAATATCGCCAACAGTTAGGATGAACAGTGGTGATCCCAAATGACAACCTTGTGGTACCCCGGAACGCCATCCTTAAGAAGTCTCACAGGTTTCGAAGTAATATAACTTAACATCATAATACTGAACTAAAGAAAAAAAATCAATGAATATTGAAAACAATAGTGAACCCAAAATGGAACCCTGAGGTACTCCAGAAGTGGTAGGCAGAAATGCAGATGAAAAGCATACTTAATAATGCTCACTTAGGTACTTAAAACTAAGTTTCGTGGCCTCAGAGCCAAGATTGAAACGACTCACTTCTCTTCTGTAAAGTTTGCACGGGATCGAGGCCTTGGTCTTTTTTTTTATAAATTTGCAGGATCCTGTTTTTTGCTACTCTCACTCAATCTGAAAAAAAAATATTAAACAATATAAATGAAAAAAAGAAAAGAAAAATAAAGTATTAACGGCGGTACCTGTTGACAAAGAAGTCCCGGTTTACGATCCTAATGCCATTATACAAATATACCTTTAGCAGTCCCACGGATAGAAACTAACCAGAAGACTGAAGCAATCGAAAAGATTCATGTGACCGTTATTCTGCATTTTCATTATTCGGCTTCCTAGTTCCTTAAAAAAGCAATTTAACTCTTTACATCCAATTGCAACATCTGTCAAGAAACAGATGAGTTATTTATCTACGGTTGTGACTTAATGAGTCGATTAAGCCAGTGATTATTTGATGACATTTAAACTGAAAATTAAAGACAATTTGTACACGATAACGCTCTGTCACATGCACCATCTGTGACTCCAAAAATAATTGAGCATGATTGATGTGATTTAATAATAATCTCATCAGGTTAGTACATATAGAGTTTCCAAATTTGAACCTTCATATCCTTTCCAGTCGTGTTTTTGTATGATAATGAAATCAAATATTATACTCAAAATTAAATGAAAAGTTTTTCCCATCGATGGAGAGATTTGTTGACCCGTGTAGATATCAAGAGGGCACGTCATCCATAAAAAATACCAACCATGTATCTGCTGACCAGTAAAATAAAATAAAATTAAAAATTAATATACATCTTTTGGGGTGGGGGCTATCGTTCGTTTTATACATTTTTTCGCAATGATTCAAAGCAACATGATCTCACCATGGCCTGTGTATTAAACTCTATCGAAAACAAAAAGTAGTAGTAAACTGAGATTACATTATTTGTTTTTTTGCTGTATTCTTTCCTCCTATCAATTAACGCGCCTCATTTATCAGTTAATAGAAGACACACGACAATTTTCGCTTTGAATGACGCAATAATTAACCTCGTTTGCTCAGCCAATCTTCTATTATCGCATCTCTCTTCTATCTGCACTTTAAGTTGAGAAATTCTTTTTCAAAGGGAATTTTCAAGTTGTTAAAAAAAAAGATAAACAGGCAACAAAGCGAATCTAGGCAATTAGACACCCCTCAAAGTTATTCAAGTAAGTTATCCAAAACACGTGTAACAAGGTTGGCCTCTCCCTTCCTTCGCGGTGGGCACAAGGTCACATAAAATCCTTTTAAGATTTTATTACTGTTGATGTTCTGGACCATGTTATTGGAGTACACGTGTACTCTGTATACGACTGAGAGTAGCAGAATTGAGTTATGGGGGCTGTTTTGGGCGTGGATGAGATGGGCGTCGAGACGAGGGTATATAACAGTCGCAGAGTCCTCGTCCTCGCCTTGTCCCCAGACATTTGTCTTCCACCTCTCTCGTCCAACCACACCTATTTATTACTCTCGTTTTCCTTGCTTCCACTTGCTTTATAAGCTCCACTCGTTGCGCAAACGCTGCTCGTTATCCTTGAAAATCATCATTGTCTCTTGAATGACATTTTATAGGCACTTTTATTCCGTACACACCAGGGAGTTTGGCTGCTTGCTACTACTGGCGACAAGGAAAAATTCATTCATTCACTAGCCATGAACACGCCACCCACTCTTCAAATGGTTCGGTGATTTGCCCACAAGGTCTTACAAGAAAGCTCTCTAAACACGCAAGGAACAAACAGCTTTCTTGCGACGTCTGTGCTCAAGTTATATTCCCTGACCTGGGCCACTTTCATTGTTATGACTATAGGGCCCCCCATTTGTGCCACGACTAATTACAGGCATGATCTGCCCGCCCGCACCGTGGCGCCCATACCCGTTGTATCGTGCTCCACCGCACTTACTGTGTTTACTACCACCATGCGTGTCCCTCTACTATTTTTATTAGTTGAATTAATGTCGCCCGAGCTTTTCTAAGAATTCCCTGACTAGCATTCTTTCGAAAAGCTCCACACCACTCGGCTATCATTCCTCGTTGAACTTTCGTGCGTGAAGTATCTGCTGTGCAAACTGCTGCTCTACCAAATCAATTCTTGACAGAAAATTTGCTCTAAGGCTTCTAAAAACGTGTCAGGATCCAAGGAGTCGTCTATTTCGGTGGCAAAAGGACGCGATTAGTGAATATTTAAATCAGGCGGCGGCAGTCGCGTGAAAATTCCTCAAGACAATAGTGCTGAGCACACGTTTCAAATGTTTTCAAAAGTGCGCGCCAAAAAATAAATTCTGTTTTTCATTGTTCTGTTTTTAGAGCTGTGTTTTTGTTCTATGCGAAGCTCAAGATTCTTAACATTTGCATGCGTCTATTTTTACGCAGCGTTTTCTTTATAAAACAAAAAAAACTGAATTAATTCCTCCCTGCCAAAGACTCTTGGTTGGTCAATCAAGAGTGATGATAACAACATTTTTGTACTATCCGTGCGTGTGAATGTGGCCGTGTGACTATTGAATAGTGCCGTATTCGTATCAATCACTACATCCTCGTATCTCGTCAAGGAGTGAAAAACAAACAGCTCTCGCTCCCATAGCAGTGTAATCACACCATATTGACGTATTCAAGTGATTTTTTCTCGTCATCCTTGTTTTTGTTTGTTGTTCCACAATAACTTGCCACGTGCATCGATACTCAAGTGTATTCCTCGTGCAGTTTGTGGTCATTGTCGTGTTGAAAAAATCATAAATACAAGATTGTAATTGAATATTGTGGAGTTCCTGTTGTTTTCAATTTCCATGTATTTTATGTGTTGTTTACTCACTTGTAGTTGTTGGTGTTTTTAACAGTTTTTCCCTGGCTATACTTGGCTGGGGGTGTGACACATATTTGTAAGGCTGTTTGTAAACAAGCCCATCAGAAGTGAATGGGCATGATCAGTGCAAAATAATTCGCATTTTAAATTGAATTGAGTGACGTGTGAGGTAATAGTTGGTCGAGTTGTAATCAAGCTGACTGATCGAGAAGTAGTGCTTCTTAAAGGCTAATTGATCACTTTATAGATAACTTTAGATAAAGGTTAGTGTGTTGTTTGTGCAATTTTAGTTGTAAGTTGGCAATGTTTTTGAAATATCTTTGATTATAATACAAAATATTTCTCTTCAACGAATTTCTAACTAACATTATAACATTATAATGTTTGTTTACTTTCATTTATTTTTTTTTTTTGTGCGTGTAATTTAAAACCAAAGTCCATTGTGCTCTAAATGAACTCATGAAATGGCAAAAATTTACCATGGGTCGAGGCCATTTATAAACAACAAATGAGTCATTAAAGTCTTTTTAATGTGTGGTAGTCCGCAAATACATTTTTTTTTTGTAATTATGTCCAAAAATGTGTTGAACCCCAACTGTCTTATCTCCATCTTTCATTCAAACGTTGCAAATTGAGTTAAGTAGTTCATCTGCCTTTTTTTTTTATCGTCATTTCCTGATTTAATTGCGAAATGGGTTGATGATGTTTTTCTTTTTTTTTTTAATTTGGCAAATAGTACGATAGCGAAAGCACTCGTGTCATTTTTAAAAGCCACAAGAGATTTAAAGATATGGTGATGATTTTGTTGATTGCATTGGTAGTAAAAATAACTGAATATAGTGTAATAAAATAATTTTGGAATAGTAACAATTCATTGAGATTTTTTTATAATTATTTTTCTTTTAGAAATTAGTTCAGTACATCTTATGAGCGCATGAATTGATATAAAAAATTTTCTCTGAAGAATATCTCTTTGATTTTCGCTTGGAATATTAATATGTTACATATTATTATTCTGGAGTACTGTAAGGTCCGATGTTATCCTTAATTTTTTTTTCAAAACTTGTGTACTATTCTACTGGGTAGTTCTTGAACCACGAGGTAGATGAAAAGGCCAGTTTTTAGAATTATAATCCTAAATTCTGATTGCTCCCAAAATTATCATATTATCTACTCTCAGGTATTTTTTTGTTTGTTTTGTGGACCACCTTTTCTAATATCCTCTCAGCTTTCTTTGCACTTTTGGTACATATATATAAATGCTGGAATATAAATGACACATTTCGCCTTATTTCCACTACGTGAGTAGATTTTTAAAATTTTTTGAAAATATTTTCTATAGAAATGAGTTTTTAATTGTTGACAGCGAGTGAAAATATTCAAAAATTGATACAAAATCTGACATAATATAATCAAAATACATTATATTCCAGATATTTTGTTTGCTTCATTATTTTGAAAATAAAATCCAAATAAATCAAATGAAGCGATATTTTTGGTACATGGCGTAGAGATACATCTTTTCTATTGCTATTATACACCCACCCAAATAATTTCGAATTGTGCGCATGAGTTTGATACCATGTAAAACAAAATGAAAATATTTTCATTTTTTACCATACACGTGTTCACTTATTGAATTAGTTGATTCATTATATTAAAAAGTTGAAAGTGTGTTTTTTCTAACTTTCAAGCCCCAGTATCCAATGATTTCTGAAACTTTCAATTGCGAATTTACACTAAATCAAAACTCTAGTCCACGCAAAAATCCCGCAATAAATTGAAAAGAATTCTAATGTACACGTTTTATAAATAGAAATTCGATTATATAAGCTAATGAGAAATTTATGAAAATTTCCAATTGATGGATGGAAATGCTTCCCGCTGACTAGAAACAATCAAAGCTCAAGTATATGTGACGTTAAAATCCCACCCAATAAATTTAACTTTTTCCTAGAAACTCAATTCCCTTGGAGATTCATAAAATTGGGGATAAGTTTTTGAGGAGTCGCTTATTTATTGTGTTCCCTTTCAAATATCTTCGCCCACCTGAATACAACACAACACGGAAGTTCCAAAGTACGTTTCAAGAATTGAATTGCTTAATTGGAGTAACCAAGCAGAAAACTTTTCCAAATCTTCTTTCACATGAATTTCCACTTGGGAACTTGTTAGATTTTTTCAAGAAATAATTGCGTTTCCGGTATTCTAATAAAAACTTTCTGAAAAATGTGAAAAGCTCATTAGGACGCACATTCATCTCTACTCAATTATTCGCACAAAATCTCTAAAAATTAAAATGAAAAAAATGCACGTTTTGTAAAAGCCATTAACCTGCCCCTAGAATGTCCGTCCCCGAACCCCAAAAGCGTGTGCTAAATACCTACAAAAAAAATAAAAATATTTTGTTTAAATTAAAAGCAGCCGCCCCCAAAATAGAACCCAGGAAAACTGAAAATCCCAACAAAAATACCATCATTCACTTCTGCCCACCTAATTTTCTTTTAATTCGCCCAATTCGAATGTGATCACGATCCTCTCTATAATTCGACAGCGTCAGCTCGATCAAAGCTTCTTTTCTTTGTGCAAAAAGCTAAAAGCAGCTGTGAAAATGGTCATGGCAGTACACTGCCCTAGAGACTATAGGCGCGTGGCAGCTTTTCTGACCTCCAAGCTTTTTTCGCCGAAAAAAAATATACTGCTCATTCAGCACTGACTGCTCTGATCGCGATCGACCGGCATCGAACAAATCACGTGGCCCTCTTGTGTGACAACGTCAAGTTCCATGATCTCTCTATGTAAAGTAGACTTGCGATTTTAGCAGAAATTCGATTCATCGATTTCGATCAATGTCCGTTTCTTCGAAGAGCGTTCATTTTCTTCGGTTGTTTTTTGTTTTTTTGAAAGTTTTGCATAAATCAGTGCGAGCGCATTAAGAATTTGCGGGCAAACAGTGGCTAATAGGCGAGCAGAGTATTTTAATTTTATGCCACGAGTACTTGAGTTTTTCCTGCCTTCGGCTCTTTTACATATGATGGAGGTCAGCGTTTACAATTTTATTCGGAACTGTTTTAGATTTTATTGGCCCGATCGATTGTGAAGAGAAAAGAAATTATGTTGTTTTACAGTTGCCACGATTGATTTTTGAACTTTCGTTTACTACTTGACAGTGTGACGTTCACACACAACTCTACAAGGGAGGCGACTAACAAAAAATTCTAACTTTTTTGTAGCTTAAAAAATTCTTCTATCTCAGCTTTGTTCTTAAAGATGCCTCAGAGAGAGAGGAGAAAATCTACAGACGTGTGCTTAAGCCCGCTCGGCTATCGGCGTGGGTAGATTTAGGTCCTAATGTCCGCTCCTAAATCTTTTTTCTACTTAAATTTGGCTGTAAATCCGATCAGCTCATCAACTGATATAATTTCACTCTATGCCTGTCTACTTTTTGATGCATAACCAAAAATAATACACTCTTCAGCCTCTTTTCAATGATTGAGTAGCTACTATAGTAGCTTCTGTTGATGGTTTAGGATGAACGACTTTCTATCCTGAGTCTTTATGTAGCATGGAGGGCTTTTATACTTGACCAGTGATCGTATAGCATTGGCAAATACCACTGATCTCTATCTCCAGGGATATTTTCAGGATATTAAACGGCTTCTTCTAGGACCTTATCAAGCTGAGTTAGTACCAAAAGTAAGATCTATAAATTTTAATGATAATCACTGGCTTGATCGGCCAATTAAGGGTTGTTACAGCTACAAACGTGGAAACTCTGATCTTTAAAACTGATTAACTTCTTGGACTTCTAACCACTTAATTGTTGAAATACTTGTTGTCTTTCACTGATCATTCTGTTGACAATATAAGAAAATTTGATAATTTTTAGATACAGATAGATTCGATCTTGAGACATCAAAAATGATTCATCTTGCCACCAATATCCCAAGGCCAGGTAAAGGTTAATGTTTCTTCTGAATTTTCAAAATGCTTTAACAGGACTTCAAGTCTTATGGCTAGATCGTGATAAGTTCAACGATACTTTTGGATGGGGTAAAATTTTTCATAATATAGTTAACCCTTAGCAGGATCGTTATTGTACTCGATAAGAAGGTAAGCATCGGAAATATTCTCCCAGTTTTTCTACTTTAAAAGTATCTCCGCTCCAACCGGTAGGGATGTGTTTAAGACACTTTGAAGATCGCTGCAACCAGTGATGGTGAGAAGATAACGCGTTTAAATTTTAGCTCAGGACTTCTCGGTTTTAGATTTCACTGTCAAAAAACATATGAGTTGCTCATTTGCGACTCGTTCAATCGGATCGATTAAGCCAGCGATTGTTATAGTTATTAAGTCTGTCATACTCAGATTTATCCTTCAAATTTCTATCTCTACTTTGAAATTTTTGAAATGCTTTTAAGTTAGATTTATTTTATTCACAACACAACCAGTTAGCTCTAGTGTTACAAAAGATAAATTTTCTTTTCTTACTTACGTAGCACATCAAGATTCTTACCTAACATGAAAATATCTCAAGGCACACTTTAAGAGTTTACATTACGTGAACGATTGTTGAACTGGTCTTATCAATTCCCCATGTTAACTACTTCACCTTGAAGTGATGTTTATCAATTGTTTTCATATTCTAGCGCACAAAAGAATTTACTACTCACTTACGGTATTTTTTCCTGTTGTTGTTTTTACTTCGTTTTAAAACAATTCCATCTTTAAAATTGCATAATTTCATATTTTGCATGACTTTCTAATAAAATTTTATACGATAATAACACCGATGACGTGTTATTTACGATATTCAGTTCGTTATTATTGCGATAAGGCATAAATGAGATGGGCTCGAATATACGTAAATAGTTCCCCAGCAGTTCGTTTATCAATTTTAGAATGAGATATTATGATTATTTGCGATTGTTGCGAAAGCAAAATTTGTGTTTATCATTACAAACTTATTTTTATTCAGAAATATTTTGCTTGGCAGATATTGCGCAATTTTTTGGTTTGAAAAATACCCAACGCGTTATACAAAAGGTGATACGAAAGATTTTAAAATTTGTTAAAATCCCAGGGCATATATTTTAAACTCTTCCTATATCGAAAGCAGGAATCTTCTAGTGAGAGATGATATTCAGTACATTCACTGGATTTATAGTTTAGGAGCCTTGCAGAAAAAAAGATTACTCCTTGACATTACAATTGTCAAGAAAAAGGGCTTGACAGCAGCCCTAGAGGCATTACACTTGATTTTGAAGGACCTTTTGACTCTATTTCCAGAGCTGCTCACAAGCATAATATTGACTAGATCTGTGGAGCATACTTAGCAGGGTAAATATATTTAAAAAATAACAAAGGACTGAAGATAGATTCTTGAGGTATATACCGAAATTCCCTGTCACAATGGTTTCTCCCTTAAAACACAGAATTACATTCTGTTAATTCTGAAATATTCCAGCTATATACATATAAATATTTAAAAACTCTTAGTAACAGCTGAGAATCCACCCTAACAGACTCGATTCCTCAGCTGCGGATATGATCTTTAATGAATCAAACTAGTAATTATTGCTATTAATGTATTCCATTTCGATTAACTTTAAAAACTGCTGAATAATGTTTATACCTTCACGGAATTATATAAAAATTTATTTACATATAAACTAGTGTAGTGCTTTGTTGTAGACTTTGTTCAATAGCTCACAAAAGTTCTGTGACAAAACTTTACTCTATATTTAGCCGCGTAATTAAAAACCACATCATTAATTTCTTGTTTTGCCCTACAGATATATGTCACCGTTTATACAACCTGCATTCATTTCACGTAATTATTTAAAATTTGAAAATTATTAAAATTGGCGGTTTGTTTTGTAAACAGCACATAAATTCCGGAAATAAAGTGAAAGTTGAAAATCATGTCTTTAAATGGCACGAAATCAAAAGCTTTATTTTTTTTTATGGAAAAACAAGTAAATAGAAATTTATTCAAAAAGAAATAAGGCTCGCTAACAATAATTATCTGATTAAGCAAAACAGATAAAAGTGCCAAGCTAAACAGGTGATAAACGTTTAATCATGAAAATATCTCCTTAAAAACAAACTGACTGGATTATTGCTGTAAATGAACTTCAAATAAAATAATAATTACTTCCTTCTACTGATTAGTGATCATTTGCGTACATGAGATGAGTTGTGATTACGAAAACTCCATATTAAAGTCACCCTCGGAGGGTTGAATTATGCAAGATATCCTTCTTGACGAGGATGTCCTGCGAACTCAAGTGGAACAAAATCCCATCGCAACTGTTGAGGAATCAGCGGAGAAGCTTGGATTTAATCATTCGACTATTCATCAATACCTTCATGCCATCGAGAAAGTCGGCAAGTTGGATCACGAACTTTCGGAGTCTAATCGCGCGCAGAGAATAAATATGTTCTCCTCCTTGCTGCCGCATCTTAGGAATGAAGCTGTGTTCTTTCATCAAAACAACGCTAGGGCATATACAGCGAGGACCACATTACTGAAGCTGGAGGAGTATGAATGGGAAACGATGCCGCATCCACTATCTTTACCGGACATTACATTATCCGATAATCACTTGTTCCGCAGTCTACAAAATCATCTGGATGGGAAAGCTATGGATTCTATAGAGGATGGCAGAACGGTATTTGAGGAATCCTTTTCGTTACGGCCAAGTGAATTTTGGAAAACTCTGCCAGATAGATGGAAATGGATCGTAGAGAATGATCGAGAATGTATCTTAGACTAAAAATAGTTCTCTGTACATTAATCTTAATTTTGTAAAATAAATAAAGTATAAAAAATCGCAACACCTTCGATGAGACAGAAATGGGAAACTCTTAATTGAGTAAAAAGAATGAAGATCAAATTGAGTTTGTAGGGATATTTACATATTTTAATTTGTCCATGGATAGTAAATTTTCTAGATCGTATATCACTTCAAAAATACAGGACAAAACAAAGACACAAGCAAAATAATTTTGTATCGTCTCACTAATTTAATTAGTGTTCACTTTGTGTCGAAAATATTTGTTTCATTCCTGCATAATTATATTTACGCCGCTTTGCTATTTATACTAGACTAGATTCGTCATATTACAACGTGGGATATGACGCAGGAGTGGCTTATGATAATAGTGTTGCCAATTACCTCGAAATAAATTTTAATGGAACATGAGGTAATTATTTCTCTTGGAATTTAGTTAGTCGGTATAAAATTAGCAAATATTAAAGAGAGACATATATTTTCTTCAATTAATAAATGAAAGAATAATGCATCAAAGAGTAATGCATGAATTTGCAATGACATCCATGTGTTAAAGTTGACTGGTGTTGAGAATATACAGAATTGAACATATGCCAATGAAGTATTGAAAACATTTTCTACTAGAAAACGCCAGTTCAACAAACTATCATTAAAAATACTAGTTTCCATTCTGACGAACCACAGCTTCTTGAAAGCACCAAGAATCGGCCGTTCAAATGACGCCGATTGTAGAGAATATTGGAAAGAGACAGCGACCGTAATGCATGCAGATACCTGGAAGATCATTTCCTTGGTGAACTGGACCAGATCAAGCAGCCGGGGAGTGCATTCTGGGTTTTGCCAGGTTGACCAGGTGGATAAACAATGGACGGATCCAGCAGTAGGCTGTTGAATAAATAACAGATTTCCATGACATGGTCTCTCCCAGATTATATGTGCTGCTAAAATATAATATAGGTATAATTGCAGTTGTTAATGGTTGTTTACTACATATTCAAAAGTCTCAAGCGCAAACTTTTATAGCAGCTACAGTTGATCTAGGTCTGTCGTCGTGCTCTAGAGTGAGCACGACCTTCATCTGTAAGTTTGTACTATGTTTTTTTTGAGAAAGCCATGCATGTAGCAAACTTTAATAAAACCACCGGACAATATTAGATGGCATGGTAATGTCAGTTCTTTTGTGCTGTGTGCACTTGTTTTTCTATAACAATGTGACCCAAAGCACCTTTTACTTTGAATCGCCATTGAGAATCCCTGTAGCAGCGCTAGTATAATATAAAGTCCAAGTAGAAGGTCACCTTGAACGTATTGTTTACACAATATCACTTGTCAATTCCTAAATGGTCCAAATCATACAAATTCTTTGATAAACATCTTAAAATATTTTCAGTATTTATACCTATTTGGTGTTTTTCCTTTTCTGCATGATAATGACCCTGCACACGTCACAGACTGAATTAGAATTGTAAAACTCTACTTAACGATAAGACATTAATTACATTACCATTATCTCCGGTCTTACATGGCCAAAAAAACATCATATGAGTAATTTAAAGATTGGTCAAAGTCACGCTCGGTCAAGTAAATTTCTCCTAGAGGCTCGAGCGGTAGACAGTCCGCTAGTTTTCGCTAAATTATGGTAATGACAATAAACGTTGAAAAATGGCGGGAAAGTGTAGGCCATGCGCACAGTAATCATTGCGAAATTGTAAGGAAAACAAAACAGTCAAGAATCAGATTATTTACGTAACAAATGAACATAGAGAGAAGAAAAATGCCACCTACACATCCCGAAATCCCGACTACTATCACTCGTTGCTGGTGGCTGCTAAAGCTGAAGATGAATTTCTCGATACACAGAGTACAGTCAATGCCTGTGGACTCTCCAAAGAAGCAAAGGTAGCTTTTTTAGCTTTTATAGATGAGGCAAACGGCAATAAAAACAAAAAAGAAGCGCACGCGCGGCATTTGTTTATTGCTTTTGGACGTTAAAACAAAGCCACCACCAAAAGATAGCTATAAAGTGCACACAACTTCACAAGTGTTGTGTAAACGAAAATGTTCTTCAAGGTCAATGGTGTTTATCCCACAGTCCCACTATATGGGAGCAGCTGTGCTGGTGTGTATTACTCCCCTCCTATGCGAATGCGAATACCAAAACCTGATTACCATTCTATATATCAAGTAGAGATACTATAGTCACCACTGTTCTAACTCGGTATTGGTGGAATTATCTACAGTCATGTGCAAAATTTTATCTGGCACGTTTTCAACTCAGAAAAATAAAAATCGAACGAATTGGACGCCTCGATGTCGATTTGTCGTAATCCCCGAATCACCGACCCCATTCATGTTAATTCCAGTTCATTATCAGGGCACTTATCTCGCTAAAATTAGCACTCGACAAGTGATGATCGATCTATTAGAAATCCTTCAATTGACGGATGATAAAGATACGACGAGTCTATTCGAACGGAAACTAACAGAGGCCTTTTCTGCTCGATTAAAATTCAAACGGGACAAACACAGAAACAATTTCGATGCTATTCTTCTAAAATAATAGCGTAACGTGCTGCTCACATTAAGTTTTACTAGCGCGCCAAGGTGAAGTGTCGGAAAGGAAGCTTTCAGGGGTGATAAGTTGAGCAACGATAATCAATTCTCTTTTTCATTTGCAATTATGACAAGTCGAAATGTTTTGACACTAAATGTGAAGGAAAATTTATGTCCATTTGTCATTCGTTAATCGCCACGCGGTAGAATTTTCAGATATTTAGCAAATTTTGCGAAAAATCGTATTGACGGCGACATGAGTATTATTGAATCGCCTGGAAATTTTGTACTTGTGTGTTTCTATTTTATGGGTGCATATGAATTCCCCCAACGCCAACTTTAAATTACCATAGAAGCTGTCTAATGACCACAACTATTCCACTATCAGAGTATCACTTTATCTGAGTCGAACTCTTTAGTCTTTCACGATAATGTTGGGCTCAACACTTCATAAACACCATTTCTTGTACCACTTCAGAAAAGCTTCTGCCAACCTTCTTCAGAAAAGCTTTCGTGAGAAAAATGTATGCAAAAATGCATTTAAAAAGAGAGAGCTTAAAAATTTCACGCATATGTGTGGAATTATTGTGAACCTGTTAATGTTCAAGAATGTCTCACTATATTAAAGCAAAATATTATCAGAGATGGGTCCAACAAGCACGGGAGAGAAGATCAGTCGATCGTAAACTCAGAAACCCTTCATTGACCAATACAGGAAGGTGCAAGATGCACAGAGAACGTTTGACTAATTCTCCAACAATTTCGGCCGGTGGGCCGAAATTCTTGACATGGTCCAAGACCGCATTTACTTCTTCTATGGACAGCATTTTTTACTTAATATGTTCCCAAAAGTCCTAACATTATTATTTATTGCGGAAATTTAAAAATTAGAATATTACAAATCCTAGCTTGCACCCCATTAACACCTGATACCTACACAAATCGTTGTTGATATTTACGGTTCGAAAATACAAAAATAAACAGGATGTCGTCTCATCGCAAACAACTCAGTAACCTTGAAGGAAGGAAGACGGCACGCAAAAGTTAAGTTCTTGCTATTTATCAACAGGGTTGGCGGTAGTGTTTTTCTACCATAAAATTCTGATGTACAGGGGAGCTATTAATAAATAATTTCTATATCCTTAAGTGTTATTCCGCAATATTTAAAGCTTAAACTTTGACAGGCTCTAAACACCATACGCCGTGGTTATTTTCTTCCTCAAAGCTGTTTTCACTCGAATTGCGAAAAATTGCAAGTTTTGATAAAAAATTACACCGGGAAAGTTTGCGAAAAATCAGTCAACAGACAGTAAATAAAAATCTCAAAATAATTAAAGCAAACGAATGAATTCAATCCTGGCAACAACTCCCCCCACCACCTGGTAATCATCAGATGTTAGCCTGCCTCGGTGTTTTTCTTATTTTTTCGTCAGCATCAGCTGCTAAAATTTCTCAATCTCACGGTCACGATTCGAACTTGCGATTGCGAGCACGTGTAAAAGATTTGGTTGGTTTACGGACGGTACGAAGTGTGGGAGGAGGCTCCAAAAGTCCAAGTCCAAGCACAAAGCAAACATTGAATGCCATCCCCAAGATCTGGTTTGCCAGGGGGCACTTGCACCTATGGAGCAGACTAGAGCTAATAGAAGAGTAGTCTCATGAATTTTTCAAATTCTTCTAACTAGATAGAAGGGGGGCGAAGCGGAGACTATATCAGTTTCTGCGATTGTATAGAACTTGTTTTTCGTACTCGGGACTAGAATGGTACACTCATGGGACTAAAGTTTTCTACAAGTTTGTAGTTAGCTTTCTTGCGATCGCAACAGCTCTTCGGATTGGAGGCCTTTGTGTACAATCTCTGATACGCTAGCGTCATCATCAGTGATGAGGTCGTGTCTTTGCTTTGTTTACTTTTGCCCCTAGGATGTGAGTGGGAGTCTGGCATTGTGGGGCTCATTATGTCATTTTGTTTCAAGTAGCACTCGATGTGGTAAACACAACAAATTAATTAGCCACAGAAAGATTAACGTTCCTCAGCAATTCTAATGGCTGCCTAAGAAGCATCTATTTGCCCGCGAAGATGTTCAGTAGGCGTGCGAATTACCATTGAATTGATTGAAATCAATTCGTGTGGAGTGAATTATTGAGTGGTTCTAAAAATTCACTTTTAAACACTAGACCCACGTTTTGTTTTTCGTTACCAGGAAATTCGAGGCAGTCGTTGCAGGAAATGAATTCACGGTGGTAGTCTTTTCTTTTTTTTATTATTTTTATTTTTTTGCCAAAGGAGTTTGCCAACACGCACACCCCAAATATATTCACGTAGAGACCACCACCACCACCACCACTTTTTCGATTTTAGTTATGGCTCATGTGGTGGCAAAATGTGTGCTTATTTTATTTTTACTATAAGAAAGAACCAGACGTTGTTGATTTTTTGGAAACATGACATGACTAAATTTCACAACTGAGGGCAATTGCCTATTTAACTGCTGAGTCATTGTTGGCTGCTAAATATTGGAACAGAAACGCCTGAGCTCTGATTCATTCGTACAATTGGGTGGTTAAAAGTTTCTGGGTTTGTTACGTTTCAGTTGCGATCTTTAATAGAATTATAATCTCACACGACTGCATTTAGCTCCAGACCGTGTAAAAACACTTTTGAACACTGAATTGGAATATCAGTATCAGTACCCCAGCAGAGAATCTAATGACTTATCAATATAGTTCGAATTACATACCCCGTTTTTACACACCGAAAGGTTTTTAAAGACCTTGGGAAACATACGTCGTCCACGTGCATTTTCCACAAAGTTTTGAGCTGCTTTCCCATCCACCTTTCCATCATTTTATCAGCGTTCATCCGTATATATTTGATGATATTGCTCATTGCAGATTAGAATTACTCTCTCCACGTTCTTTATGAGTCTGAAATCATCTCCTCAAAACATTTCTGTTCAATGTGAATGGTGTTTACTTCAATTCATGCTACATCTATGCTGGAGTACCACAAGGGTCAATATTTACTACTCCTTTGCTTCCTTTTACATTGTTTTCTTTGTTTTAATTATTGTGGAAACTGTACAATAAATTTAAAAACTCTAAGTAAACATTTACTTAAAAACATTCAAAGAGATGAATGGAAACCACACACTTGCATTGTTTTTGGTAGAAAAACCTGCAGACAAATAATGGAATATTGTTGAAACTCAGGGGATAACCTCATGATGTGTACACAGATGTAATGAAGAATGGAATAAGTACTGTCACCTTAAAAATTGTGAAATTTTCGTATTTATCTGTTATTATAATGAGAGTTGATTATTATTTTTTAAGGGATCCATACTTTGTCAATTAGGTCCTTAGACAGTTCCGCTCAACACGCGTACTAGGCCCGAGCAGATTACTGCCCTTAATTTGGCATGACTTTTATGTTTTTAAAATTATTTTCCACAAATTCTTCACCACGACTGACTAATAAACAAAAATTTATTTGTTTTCAGAGATAAATCAACTATCAGACGGAGTTTTCCTGGAAGGAAGTATGAAATATGACTGAAAACCACATATATCCATTTATATCGAGTTTCTTCGATGTCTCAACACCCGGCAACGATACATTAAAAGTTGACTACCACGGAAATCACCGAGGTCATAATAGCGGCGGTGGAATAATCATTACTACAACGCCATCATTATCCGCAGTAGGTACCCAAGCGTACACGTCTATGGACAATTTGCGTGAGAATCCGATGCTCACAACAGCAATATCAATACCACAGCGTAGCGGTGGTGCATATCAGCCACGTATAATGGCTGACTTTTCGGAATTTGGATTGGATGCATTGGACGCGTCGTCCCTCTCGCCACAGATGCTCCAGGATATCAGTCTGCCTGGCATCACAAGTATTAATGGGCAAATTAGCGCAGGAAATACAAACAATACAAACTCGGGAGATAATAATGTAACAATGAATGAAACACATGTAACGACAGGCAACACAAACACAATGTGGAGCGACATTGGAAATGCTATGATTACCACAAAAACTGAACCGTTCCAAATGGAGGACGATTACATATTTCAAATTGACAAGGCAGACTTAATACAGGGACCGACCCTAGCAGAATTGAACGATGAAACTTTGCTGGAAGACCTTAACATTGAGGATTTTATACATAACGATAACCACCCGGATCCCTACCTCATCTCATCACCACATCAAGCACACTTACAGCAACTGCAATCGCCTAACCATATCAGCACCTCAATTAGTACGTCTGTATCTCCGCACCATCAAATCTTACATCAGCAGCAACAAAACAGTCCGCAGCCATCCCAACAGCATCAGCAACAACAACATTCAGACCGACAGCAGGCCATCATAAGTTCGCAGTTTCGCAATTCCGCAGCTCAAGATGTTCTCTACGACGAACACAATACTACTGGATCTTCTAGTCCTTATGAAATCTACCATTCAACACCTACAAAGTCGTTCAATTCTATGGCAGCTTTCTCGCCTGCGAGCCAGGTGAGATTTCAAAAAGGTTTCATTACCGCCAGGCGGGTTAAATTTTCACCTTTTCAGGCGAGTTCCAACTCACCACTTATGATAAATTCAGTAACACCCCCACCCCATGCCAATCGCTCGCAGTTTCACCAAAGCATGGCTTCCCACTCTGGAAAGACCAGGAGTCCTGCCCTACATGAATTGCTCAAGAAAGAGTACTCTATGTCCCCAGATCGCAGCATCTTGGGGCAATCCGTGCCAGGACCATCCACATCTCATATGATCATGAGTGGGAATGCATTAAGTCCAGTGAGCAGTGGTTTCGGAAGTACAGGCCGTAAAACTGTAGGTTTTTCCAGTAGTAGCAGTATAGGTGGAACAAGTAGGCTGTCTTCATCAGCTCCAACACATCTCGGCTTAGACCAAATTTGGCAACGCCGTGAGCCAAGACAGCATCTGCTGTCCACAGGTTCATTAGCAGAGGCCGAGTCGTTCTCTTCTATCAGTACGGGCAGTGTATTGAGTCCAGAAGCGAACGACTTCTCCCATGACGAAGGCTACTCTGACTTTGATAGTGATCATTACGAGGATTACACAAGTGATAATGGTAAGGCTATACTTTTATTTCGTTGCACTTTGATCCGCTTAACTCATTTTGCCGCCTAGGTTCAGATAATGAAGACGAAGTCCGAGGTAATACAACCAGTAAAGGTAAAGAGCGTTACTTTTGGCAGTACAATGTTCAGGCCAAAGGGCCCAAGGGACAAAGACTGGTAATTAAGACACAACAAGAAGATCCCCACGTGCTGAACGAGGTGACTGATCCAGTGTTCAGCCCTAACTGTTCGGTGCGAGGCATTAAGGTATTTAAAGTAAATGGGAACTTATTGGCCCTAGTGCCGAATTTTATGCAATAACCGCAACACTTTCGCTTTGCAGCATAGCGGAAAGGCCCGGAAAGGGGATGGTAATGATTTAACTCCGAACCCTAGGAAACTCCATAATATTGGCAAAGAACTAGATAAGCTAGGTCGCACTATCAACGATATGACACCGGTGAGTGAACTTCCGTTCAATGTCAGACCAAAGTCTAGGAAAGAAAAGAATAAGCTCGCATCGAGGGCATGTCGATTGAAGAAGAAGGCTCAGCATGAGGCTAATAAAATTAAATTGTACGGACTGGAAGTTGAACATAGTAAGATCACGACATGCTTAGTTAGTTTTTCATTAATTCGTATGTTCTCGATTCCAGAAAAACTTCTTAATGGAATTAATGATGTTAAACGTGTCCTTGCCATGAAATACCAAAATCACAATGAAAATTCCGAGGAGCTGAACCAGCAAATAGAGAGGATTTGTAAAGCTTCAACAAGTAAGTACCAACTGAATTTGGTGTAAAACCTAACGATCGATGCGATTGTAGTTGGATTGATGAATCTTATGGTTGAGTAGTTTCTGCTTTCTATCAGACATTTCATTTGATTTGTTGGGACGGTTTCAATGACGAGTTAATAATATCTGGTGTAGGACTGTAGAACTCGCGAAATTACAATTTAAAAATTGATTTCGTTAAAACATGCGGTCTTGAGACCCTAGCCCTCAAACTGCATTGCAACCCCTCTAATATTTGTCATAGAAATATTTTATAGAGGCACCTGTTCAACTCGAATATCATCCTATTTGGCTGTAGTGACTCTCACAGGTGTTTCCGAAAGAAATCATTTCTAAAAAAATATTTTTAATTCACAAAACTTTGGGGTATACATCAAATTAAATATTTATAATAGAGATGAGGACATCCGGCACAGCTTGACGGTGGCTAACAGAAAAGAACAAACGAAGGTTCCCCTAGGAACTGGTCTATTCACATTATTGAGCTGGAAGTACTTGATCAGCTCTCACTACTCAACAATTCAATGGAGTCCTTCAAGACTGTTATTGTACCGATTGACATACAGCATACAAAAATCTCTTTTCGTTTCGTAAAACCATTGCAGGCAGAGTTTTCCATGCTTCTGGATATCTTTCTTTTTTTGTAATGAATTTGATCGAAGGCACCTTCGATGTCCATGAAAGAGGCCAAGTCTATGTCTTTCGTGTTCAGTTCCTCATCTGCCACTCTGTGCAGATTCCGTTGACTTTAACTTTATGTTTAATTATGAACTTCCCATTTCGAAGTTATTGTAATGGGTTCGTTTCGAGATCCTTAGAGTCCGAAATCATCGTTTTTAGAGAGATGTCGGTGTGTGTTTATGTGTACGTACGTTCGTGAACTTTTTTTTGTCTCGAATATCTCGAGAAGAAAAAAATGATACCGACTCGGGACCAATTGATAATGAACACCTGATAAGGTTTTGCAAAGAATTTGAATTGGCGGTAACTGCATCCAAATTGTCGAGGCGTCTTAAATAGACTGGGCCTCTATTTTTCAAGGGCATCAAATGGGAAGTTGGCAGTGTGTGTAGACTAGTTGCATCCAATTTATTTTATTTTTCTTTACAGAATTAAAAATTGCTGGATCAACGACGGAATTCGTAAATAAAATTCTTGAAAGGGTGAAGGCCGGCGTCCCGAGCGGTGGTCTCGAAGACCTCAAGAACACTTAGGAGTTGAAGTCAAGCAGCTTTGTTATCGCCTCTGCTGCAACAGCAAAGAAACCGAAGCATTTCACAAGATATTCATCTGCTTATCGCAAGAATTAATTAATCCGCCGTCTATGTAAGTACATAACGAATAATTCTAAATAAAGGAGTGAAGGAGGAGGAGGAGTAGAAGGAGTAGAAGGAGAAGAAGAGGGGGAAGGGGCAGGAGGCTCTCACGCCCTCCCCCTTCTCTGACCGTATTCAGTACACAACTACTATTATTACCGTACCACTATTATTAATACTACCTTTACTACTATAGTTACCTAAGATAAACAGTTGATAGATTTCCGTAGCGATTAGGTTTCACCAAGTACCAAATATTTATTTTTTATCGAGCGATCGTCTAATGTTATTAATATTAATGCAGAGATATACATGTAACTTATATACACATGCAAGCATAAATAGAAGTAATATATACGCATATTTTACCTATATACGTTGTAGTGAGAGGAGCGCATGCCTACAAATTGAGAGAGGTTCGCTAAAAGCGAGTTGTCGTCGGGGTTTTGACTATATATTTTTTGTGTAGACAAAAGGAACATTTTTTGAAAAAGAATTTTGTTATTTAATGTTTGGTGGTAGAAGAGAGAAGAGAGGAGAGTAGAGTAGAGTATAGAAGAGAGAGGAGAGCGTAGGGGGAGAGTTTTTATATTTTTATATTCGAGAGTTTCAAGATGGAGCTGTAAAATTTTTCTATTCGTGTTAAGAGAACGCTTTTCCCAGGGCGCGAGAGTATTTCTAGTTTTATAATGTTTTTACCAGATTAGGGGATTATTTTTCTATATATATATTTGAAATTCTGTTTCTTTGTTAATTTTTAAACATTTTCTACAAGTTTTGCAACTATTTTCCGTGTAATGTTTTTTTTTATGTTTTCTTTTTAAACTGTCCGAATTAAGCGAAACGCTTATGAAAAAAAAGTGATGAATTCTTGGATTTGTCTCTTGTTTATTTCTTCTTTTCTTTTTTCTGTAATGTAATTTTTGATTTTTCATTGGATTCTGTGAACATTTTTATTGTTAAACGAAGTATGTCTGGCTGAGAGAAGAAAAGTAAGGATTTATTTTTATATAAAAGTATCTATTTTATATTTTACGTTGTTGTTTGTGTTGTTTTTATAATACTTGAAATTTAAGGGAGTAAACGAGAGCGATTAAAACTAAATTGACTGTGTTAAAAATTTATTTTTAGGAGTTGTCTGTTTTCTCGGATAAGAATAAAATTTCTGTTAGGCGAGTTTTATGTTATTTTTTCCACGTGGGCTACTGTTTTGTTTTTTTTTTTAAATTCTATTTAAGATTTTTACATTAATCCATTTAAGATTAAGAGTCCTTTTCTATCATGCATCATCACTAGGTATTTAGATATTCATTGAAATTGTGAACTAATTGCATAGTTGTCCATTGAAAAGAAATTTTGAGCGATGGTTGCACGACTTGGTGGTTTGTAGCCAAGTCAGACATTTCATTTCATTTCATTTCATTGTTGAAAAGCGGATTGTAAACGTTCAGTTTTTTGCTGTTGAAATGGAGAGGTGCTGTTCAACATTTGCATTATTTTGAAAATTGATCACGAAGTGGGTTGTAGGAATGGGAATTGTACTCCTTTCCACTTTTATATTTTATCCTTTCATCATTTTTGATCTTGACGAAATTCCTAGTTCCGACGTAGAGTGGTTCGCAGCGCCAATGTACAAGTTCGAAGCAGTTATAGATTTCATATTTTCTATCATTCAAAAATTTGATAAGGGAAAACCACATACGAGAATATAAAAAAAAGTTTCCGGAATAGTTTTATAATTTTTAATTTTAAGAGAAATTTAAAATTATTTTTCTACCGGTATATCGATCTTTTCAGGATCTTCTTACAAAGGCTTCTGTTTCGCTGCTCAATATCCCCCCCCCCTCCCCCCTTTAAATTTGATTTTAATTTTGGAAATCAAAAAATCAGACGGGACCAGATCTGGGGAGGCGGTCCAAAATTTTCCGCCGGAAATATATTAAAATTTTGCTTCTACCTCCAGAGGAATGTGCTCGAGATGGAAGAAAACTCTTGGTCTTTTTTTTTCATCAATTCCGTTTTCAATTTTTTGAGAACACCCTCATAATACAAAGCTGTGATCGTCGTCTACCCTTTCATAAGGTCAACCAGGATCATTGCCACACTATCGCAGAAAACGTTGGCCACAACTTTATAGACAGAACGGTCCATTTTGAATTTTTTTGGTCCTGCAGATCTTCGCAGTAACCATTCCTTCGACGGCATTTCGGGGTCATGCTGGTAAATCTGGGTTTCAGTCCTGATCCAGATGCCATTTCGATCCGACAATAAAATTTTTCATTTTTCATACTTCAACTGGGAGAAATTACTCATTTCATTGACGCAATAGTACACAATAGTACACCACTAGATCAGCGTCAACGAATGATCAATGTTCAGTTGTCAAGGAAGAAATCTCCTAACCTACCCGGCTCATCTCATATTTCCCTTCTTCCTTTTCATGAAGAATCAAGCAATTTTTTTGTACATACAGCTCTTATTATTTAAGCTTAAATATAGTATCTATTATTACTTACAGTTATCGTCCATCTTTCTGCAAAATATATAGCCGCCAAATGTTTTCTCCTTACTCTTAGGACATTTCTCTGGTACCTCTGGGAAATTTGGTCTTCGGCATTGGAATATTTGTGCATTTTAGCATAACTTGTTAAACTGGGGAATTAAAGTTATTTTTTATAATGCCTTTTAACTAAATACAAGAGCCAAAACCGGCCCGTCAGCTGATCAAAAGTGTACTCACCTTAGAACCTAGTCGATGTTGATGCTGTAGTTATCTGGCCTCGGTGGAGTATGGTTCTCACAGGTTAATTCATCTTCACAGGAGAACTATTACAACGGGTCTAATCGTCTACAAATTATTCGGGTAGATGCGCTCCCTCGTTTTCCAGGAAAGGTGAAATCTTAGCGAAGGAAGCCTTAGTGAAGCAAAGGGTCTGTTGGCGGGCCTGATTTCTTGAGATATCTAGTTGGTAAAATTCGGAAGTACATCCAGATATTTGAAGGAATATACACACTCGAAGTTCCCCTCACCAACTTTAGAAAGTTTGCCTAGGTTTGCAGATATTTCGTTTTTTTCGCTGAGATTGTGCCAGTCAAAGTATAAAGGAATACAAATCCTTTCCGCCACAACTAGATAAATAAATAAATCACGTACTGTGGTCCTTTCCGAATTGAAGTCTTTATCTTCCCTTAGTCTCGATAATATAACATAGAGTGACATAATGTCATGACAAACCCGTCCAATTTCAAGCCTATGCTATCGAGATTACCCATTTGGTATAAAAATTATTGTATGACGTCATATTTTGTTATAACAAGATAAAAGGTTTAGATTCCAATATCTTGAAATACAGCGTAGGAACTAGTAAGCTGGCTAGCCTAAAAGATCCGCCCTAACATAGTATCAACATTATCTGTATAAAGCTCTTTTTGGCAAAGAAAAAA
>QYTT01089779.1:119975-137605 GCA_006980735.1 Dasypogon diadema | reverse complement strand
GGGTCTAATCGTCTACAAATTATTCGGGTAGATGGGCTCCCTCGTTTTCCAGGAAAGGTGAGATCTTAGCGAAGGAAGCCTTAGTGAAGCAAAGGTTCTGTTGGCGAGCCTGATTTCTTGAGATATCTATTTGGTGGAATTTGGAAGTACATCCAGATATTTGAAGGACTATACAACTCGAAGTTCCACTCACCAACTTTAGAAAGTTTGCCTAGGTTTGCAGATGTTTCGTTTTTTTCGCTGAGATTGTGTGACTCAATCAAAGTATGAAGGAATACAAGTCCTTTCCGCCACAGCTGGACGCTTTTTTCTGTTATAATACTTCATATAGCATTGATTTCGTTATATTGCACCAAATACAAATCCCTTAGCCTTTTGCATATGATCTTGCATTGCTGTGAAGAAAGACGTAGAATGAATCACATACGGTAGGCCTTTCTGAATTCAAGTCTTTATCTTCCTCTTCGTCTCGATAATATCACGTAAAGTGACATAACGTCATGGCAAACCCGTCCAATTTCAAGCCTATGCTATCGAGTTTACCCATTTGGTATAACAATTATTGTATGACGTCATATTTTGTTATAACAAGATAAAAGGTTTAGATTCCAATATCTTGAAATACAGCGTAGGAACTAGTAAGCTGGCTAGCCTAAAAGATCCGCCCTAACATAGTATCAACATTATCTGTATAAAGCTCTTTTTGGCAAAGAAAAAAATCAGATACTGTGCTTTGGCATGGAGTAGGCCAGCCAGCAAGATGTGTACTATGCTCAACTATGATAATTCCAAGGGTTTGTGTGCAAGAAAAGCTGAAGCTGTATCCAATTCGGTTGTTTCTTTTTATTTTTTTCTTCCAATGCCTCTCTTTATTTTAACTGAAGTACAAATTTATAAAAAGATATAATCCGCTTTTCAACTTACATAGAAAAAAAAGACCAGGTCGAAAATCATTTAATTGAAACAATTTTCACGAAAAAAATTAATAATACAAACATTTTTCGAAACCGGAAACGCTTATTGAGTCTAATATTGAAACATCCTACCTCATCTAACCGCAGTTTTTAATATCAACAGTGTCTTTGAAATGTAACAAAAAACCAGAAAAAAAATCAAATAAAATTTAAATTGATTGTTGTAACAATCTTCAGGTAACAATTATTTTTTTTACACATTTATCAAATAATTAAAAAAAAACAAAGCGACCTGAAAAATTGTTTCGAAAAAAAAACATTATTTACATTTTAGAGTGAGAAAACGAAAAGTGTCAGCTGTACAAAATTTTTGTACAAAAATTGCAGTGGAAAATTTTTGGAAGTTGGAATAAACTGAAAGAACCAAAAAAAAACAAGTGTTTTTTTTATATATATAATTTAGATGCCTTCCGTATCCAAAGAAATTTCCTGCAATCTCGATACTATTTCTAACTGTTTTGCTACCAGTCTTAATTTCTTTCCCTATTTTACGTAGCGCTGTGTTCTTAATTACCTTTTGTTATCTTACTCCTCCTATCCTCTCCTCTCTCCCAGCTTTTTTTATTTCCGACTTATACCTAAACGTTCTTTGTATGCAGTTGTATATCTTTTCCAGTTGCTTTCGTCACTTATCTATTTCGTTTTAGAGCGTATTTTAATTTTCTGTACTTTCATTTTTCTCAGATGATCCTCTTGATCCTCTGTGAACTAGCACATCTCTGTCGTAATTTGAATTTCTCTTTGAACTTCACGTTTCATCATTTTCCAAGGCTTCCTTTTTAGTTGACATTAAAATTCCGTATATCAATAATAGGTCTGCCTTTTTAAGATTCAGTAACAAACAAAAAACGGGAACAAAGGACGGGATCAAAGGAATTTAAAGTGAAAAAAGTGAATTTCTTTTAGTCAAAACACTTTTTTTTACCTCATGGGGTAGAGACGTCCATATTTAATGATTTTTTTTAAGGAGTACACAATTTACTTATGAGCTATCAATTTATAGTGAATTTCATTGTGAATACGCTAAGTAAATTATGTTACCATACTTCCTGCCTGCATGTAACCTGAAACTGTTCAATAAATCACACGAACTATTCAAGTGAGAACAAAGCCTGGTAGAAATTCGATTTTTTTTTTTTTGCTAATACCTCCACTCGCTAAAACTATTTATATAAATTTAACAAAGAAAAGGAAATGAGACGAAAGGGATGAGAGACGACAATACAAAACTCGTCCACAAATTGAAGTAAAATTGAAGCGGATCCTAAAAATACAGAAGACTACATCTAACGGAGAGACGTACAGCATTCCTCAAACGATACATGTCTAAAGTCATAAAAGGGTAGAGACGACATAACTCTTATCAAGGAAATGCAATATTGTACGGCGGGGGGAACGCTAGAGAATGTTTAGAAGAAGCTGACTGACACAGTGCGGCCATCCATCCGGGATCCATCCATCAATTCTGAAATAATTGAAATTTTAATAAAATACGCAGGTTTGAAAAATTCAAGGGTATCCGTACTGATGGCAAGTTCGGCATCCTTCTCCTTGAAAAAGCGCACTACGCCCACATCATTGCCGCGAATTTCAGCAAATTTAACTTCTCCGATGTCACGGAATTTGTCTCGTAATGTTTGCCATGTGCAGCTGAGCGGAATCTGGACGCATTTTCAAATTAAATTAATTGCTCTACTACTTTGACCACAACAAAAGTGTATTACTTACATTCTTTATGACAATTGTGTCTGATTTCCTTCCGCCACCCATGGGTGAATTGCCATATCCTCCGCCCATATTTCCACCACCGGCCCCAAAATCACCTCCATCCTGTGCGTTTGTGTTGTAATTCCTGACGCCAGAATCGAAATCTCCTCTGCCACCACCACCAGCATTGAATGTTGTACTGGTGTAACCAGAATTGTAGCTATTACCGGTGCTATAATTGTTAGCAACTGGTGTCGGTGCTGATGAATCACCAACATCACCAGCCGATGCAACAGAACCGGCGCCACCAAGATTCAAACCTAAATTGGAAAGACCACTCGAGAGCAGTGGATTGGAGAGAGCAGCTCCGACACCAGCCAAATTTTTCAGACCACCAACAACATTGCTAAGAGCGGCCAAGTTGGAGCTGGATAAACTACTCAAGACATTAGGATTGCTAGCTACGGCGCCCAGAAGATTTGCCTGCGGATTGTTAATTGGTGGAGCAACAGGAACGGGTACTTGGCTTTGATTCATACTCGCGCCCATGTTTCCTCCACCCATATTTCCTCCCAAACTTCCGCCGCCCATACTACCACCACCCATATTCGATGATGAAGTCTGATTTTGAGTCATACTTGGTAGATTACGGGCAACATCACGAAGCGGTTCGCCGTTTGGTCCTAAACCAATTCCAATACCTCCAAGACCTTCTGGCAACTTAATACCTTCACTTTTATCAGGGATGCGATCTAAACGAACTGTCATCCGGCGATCATACAACATTTGTCGATCAAACATGGAAATTGCTTGAACAGCCTCAACAGGATGATCATATTCAATAACGGCAAAACCTCGACTGTTACCCTCTTTGTCTACAGACAAATCAACGCTTTGTACCTTACCGGCAAGCTTGAAAACTTGCTTTAATTTCTTCGCATCAACCTTGTAGTCCAACTGAAATAAAAATAATAAAAGAGAGAAATGACAACCATTTTTTTTTTAGTGAAAGTAGTCAAACTCAGTCGGTATCAAGTCACATCTATTTTCTTTCTGCCTGCCAATTTAGCCCAATTCTCGATTTCTATATATCCTAAAGCCCACGCTACACCTTTTACACCTGCGAAATTAGTAAATCGTAATCCTATCCTAGCATTTCTTGTGTAAAATTCTACTGAACACTGAAAATCCCTGTAATCTAACGTAAATTTCGGCAGGTTCTAGCGCCCAATTCCTGTAAGAGATCCTGATAAGACCTACTACTACTACTACTGCTGCTACTTTAACTGTACTGTAAAGGTTCACACAATCTCTAAATAACTGAAAAAAAGCTAGTGCTAGTGAAGAAGTTGCATAACACCTAATAAAAACGTATCAATAACCTGCCAAACTAGAGAGAGATAGAATAGGCCCCGTTCTATTCTACTTTTTTCCTTTTTAATATTTCATGGCCTCATTTGAATTCCTGTTGAAGTCTTCCTAGAAAAAAATGTGTGTGGCCCCATGTCTTCACAAATGTCTACTTTTTCCTCCCCAACACTATATTTTCGCACCGACTGACCCCCACTCACCGTAGCGCAGTTCAAATTCAAACTCGTACAGAAATTATACACTGGAGAAAATCTTGATGTAAGCGCAGGACTATTAATTTAAAAAAATGTAACATAGTCAACGATTACATTTTCGTACAGAGCCTTTATTTCGACTCATAAAAATTGTGCTGATGCTGACCGTTAAGATGTAGAAACTTTTTTTCCTTTGATATAATATTGATGAGAAAAGTTTCTAGATTGATTCTAGTGTCAGTAATAATGAAGGAAACAAAATCCTAATAAAAGTACCACAGAAAAGGAAAAAACCTACTGTTCAGGAAATTATTAAAGAAAGCTCAGTCATTTCATTGACTATATTTATAATGCAAGGATCTTCAATCCGGATTTTTAATACGAACCCTTAATCCTAATGCGTTTGTACGATACTCGATTTTCTGGTATTAACACGTTGACTGCCGCACGCAATTAGCATAAAAGCTTTTGTGAGAGAATCCCGTGTTAAAATGCCTTTGCCGTGAGAGAGCTTTTAGATGCCGGTCACCGGTGACAGGCATGGCAGTTAACGTATTACTCTGAATTTTTTCCAATCGAATCGAATTATATAATCTGCCCAGGGTATCTGTTACCTATAATAGAGATTGCTTAGAGAAAATTGGACAGTAGACGTTTCTTATATTGATAACTCAAGATCCATCCCCGCAAGTTTTCGGAATCATTTTATTCCTTTTCCAAATGGTTAATGGTTCTAGTTTCCTTTTTTTCCAACTGATATTTAAGAATATCTTTTGGGATAAACGTTTTCCAACTATATGTGTATGTTTTTTCGATATAGGAGTATACAGATTTCCTTCTCTGTTGGCGTGGGTTCAAACCCAGTGCTTGAGACAATTTTACTGACGAGAATTATTGTACTTACGGAGCCACTGGGATTGTGTTGCACAGTAATTTCATGCCAAAAATCGCGGCTCACTTGCTTGCAACATATTAGTCAAACTAAAATTTACCAATATCCTCGTCCCTAATTCCCAAGATTGATCCCACGGGATACTCACTATTTCTCCATGTTTCTAAATCACTAATTTTTCTTCTTATTAAGTTTGTGGGCTGTTATAAACAGCTCTTTATGTTTAGCAGTAATGTGGCAAAATCTTAACTATAAAATACTCGTCACACAAAAACTCTCATATTAGCTAATTGGGATGAATGTAACTTTTCAACTCCCGACTCTGCACCTTCGTTATCCACCATAAAATAGACAGCTGAATTTAAACGCGGCCGTACAGGCATTTCTGATGAAGAATATACAGGTTGTCCAAATTGAGTTACTACATCAGAAATGATCGATAAAATCCACGATATAGTGATAAATGATCAGAGATTGAAAGTGCGTGAGATTGCTGAGGCTGTGGAAATCGCAATTGAACGGCACAGAACATTTTAAGAACTCATTTGGATATGAAAAAGTTTATCGCAAGATGGGTGCCGAAAGATTGCTCACGATTGACCACAAACACGCGCTTGTATCAATTTCAAAAGAATGTTTGGCAATGTTAAATCACAATCCAAATGATTTTTGTCATAGATTCATAACTGTTGACGAAATACGGATTCATTTAATGAAATTCTATGAACTTGCTCTAGCTTCTGAGATGGTGCGAGAAAAGCTATCCCCGAGGTGTACAGACTTCAAGGAAAATTTTTCCCCCTCATAAACTTAGTGAAAATCAATTTTTAGTAACTAAATTGCAATGCTCAGAGGAACTATAGTCCACCGTCTGCATTACAAGGTACACACCATTCGAAAATTTAGAATTTCTAAACTGCGCTGGAGTGCGAGTTTGAATTTGGTTGGGTTTTTTTTGTTAATAACTTAATTCTGAGGTCAAAAACTGCCCACATTTCTTACTCTATAGAATCCTAGAATAATTTACTAAACCCCATACCATTGCTAATAGATAAATATGGTCTCTACGGCTAAGATCTTCCTGCGTTCTTTTTTTGTCTACAGAAAACCCTCTTTGAACTGCCTACTGGTAGCCTAATTCCCTACCTAGATAGGAATGAAATGCAGAGCTTCGCATGTTGCTACACTAGCTAATCATAGCCCAAATAGTTATTAAGTAAGAAGACACAATATACTCACATTAGCGACAAAAACTTTAGTATGCAAAGGTCCATTAATTCCGAGACTCTCCAAGAAAGAAGTACTAAGGCCGTAGGTATTGTAGGGCATATCATAATCATTGGGGCCCATACCACCAACAACGCTGCCACCACCCATTCCCATATGACGACCAGATCTAGAGAAGGAGCAACCAAGAAATACAGAAAAAAATAAATCATCATTAGACGCAGTTCTAGAATAATCTCAAATTAAAGAAAAGCTGCATATGAAAAGAACAAAAGATTGTTTTGCCGTGTTGTTGATATTTCAGGATTTTAGCTAGGTGCACAAGTCTATCCAAATGTTAACGGAAAAAATAAAATACTGCCACTCCTCCGAAAGGAAGAAAAATTGTAAAACAGTCGCTACCATGCTGCCACTGAGTGTAACGATAGGAAAAGTTAAAAACAGAAAATAGGAGACTCACGTACTTTGCGATAGATCCGCACTGGCAAGGCCGACGGACTTTCGGAAAACAAAGACTACAACGAAGTCCCCCCCTCCCTCCCAGAACCCAGAGTGGCAAATCTTAAAAACCTACCAACAACACTAACGCAAGCAACACAAAGACTGTTCTTGAAATTTTGAATGGCAACTATAAGTCTACTAACATTCTATCATCGTCCCTGTCACGACGAGAGAAGCCACCGCTACGATCGCCACGGTCTCGTCCACCACCGCCACCACCTGCTCCTCCATCACGAATAATCCTCCCGTACTGGTCCCGATTCTCGCCGTGGTCCTCCTTCACCACAATTTCTCTGCCGTTGATTTCGTAGCGATTCATTTTCTCCAAGGCCAACTGAACATTGTCCGGATCCTTGAATTCAACAATGCCACAACCTCGGGGCTTGCCGCTCTCATCGGTGAAGAGTTCAACATATTCCACGCTGCCCACTACACGCCTGAACAAGTCCTTCAGGTCCTGCCAGCGGTAGTCATAAGGAATGTTAGATACATAGATGCGGCAATTGCGGCGCTCCCTGCTCCTATCCCGTCCGCCGTCGGCATCCGAGAAACGCGTTCCGCGCTGCCCTCGACCACGGCGATCGCGATCCCGTTCTCTGTTATCACTTTGCCCATTGCTCCCACCGGCATTGCTGTCGTCCGGATCTGTGTTCGGACCCTGTTGCTGTTGGTTCTGCTGCTGCTCGTCGTCATATTCCATGTCGGACGCTATTTTGAAATGTTTTTCTCGACCCTTTGTATGGAAATATTACAAATATAAGATTTATGCAAAAGTTTACCAAATAGACAGTTTTATAAATGTTGAAATAGATATCTGAACGTTTATACGGATTTTTTATCCTTTCTGATGCTGCTCCACTAACATGGCGCCGCAGTGAAATTTGCTCCAATTTTTCGAGTAAAAAAACAACAGCTTTACAAACAATATCTTTACCTCAAACTTGAAATATTGATTTGCTACTAGCAATAAAACTCTCGTCTGCTGAAAAATCTATTTCAAAATTCACCAAGCACTGAAGTTAAAATTCCGCGCTGCGAACAAACTTGCGAAACAAATGGCGTCGATACGATTACCACACGCAACCCAATTGAAGAGGAAAACGAAAAAAAACGCCGGGTGTTGAGCAAAAATCGATTTTTCGATTCGACTGTTTTTACTGGGCTGACAACTTTCAGAGTACAAAATTTCATTTCACGTGCGTATGTCAGTGGTAAACAGGACAAACTTCACGATATTAAAATCCAAATGAAATGTTGTGTTTTTAGTCGGTAGTGCGAACAAAACGCAGGAATCAAAGAATAAATAATTTTGATCAGAAGTCAGTGAAAAGTGCTTTCATCCATTACAAAGTAATTTCGTAAATACTCAGCGGGGGAAAATCGGTTTTTAAACGAATTTTATTTCATGCATTGTTTAGGCGGGCAAAGTGGCGTCATAACTGTTTATTTGTAACGGGACTTTCGCTGTGCGTTAGTCTCAATAAAAACAGACGTTTTTGTTTATATTCTGCGGAAGTTAAATTACAAAATGTGGAAGCGGATTCCTCTGATTCTCTGGACAAATAAATTGCAAAATGTCCGAACTTATGTACCCAAAGCGGGAAATATGAAGGTGGCCAAAGCAGTGAAGACTTTAAAAGGGAAAGCCACGGCGCCACCGCCAAAGGAAGATAAAATCACCAGAAGCAAGCAACGGGAGGTGATTTTCCATACTCCAGAATTTGAGGACGACCCAGAAGGTTTTGGAGATTTCGAATCAGATTTTATGCAAGTGCACAAGTCTCACAAGGAGTACGAAATTGAGGCAGCACAATACCAAGAACGAGTCAGGCATTGGATTGTGAAGAATAAGTACTTCAAGGAGAAGCTGCCCAACTTCCTGACATATGCCGAAAAAGAGCAGATCAAGTCGTTAAACAGTCAAGATCCTGAAGAATGGACGCCGGAAAAGTTGTCGGAGAGTTTTCCCGCAGATCCGATGGTCATTGCGAAAATTATCAAGGCAAAGTGGTCTGTACGCTCAGAAGAACGGATAAAGCAGCATGACGAAGGCGTTATGAGGAACTGGAGCTTGTTCAGGGCAGGGAAGATGTCACATTTAAACAAGGAACTGGTGGAGCATCTGCAGAGGTTTGCTAACCGTTCCATTGAAGATCTGAAAGGCACTGAAACGGGTACCAGGACCTTTCCACAGTTACCAACACCAAAATCCTCAGAGTTCGCAAGCATAATCACAAGTTGCAAAAAGTACAAAGAAAACACAAAACTCCCCGAACCCACAGAGTCACCAGCTGAGGAAGTCAGCAGAAGTGCACTGGGAAGTCCAAACGAAGAAGATTCCTTCGTAATGGGGGAGATTCTTGACAGAAGGAGGATGAGGCTGCAAGATCTGAAGGATAGACAAATTATTCCTAGTGAGCCAGAGAGCGACACTCGCCTTCCGGTAATTGAAAACCCCGGAGGAACGGGAATTTTGCAGCCACTGAATAAACCTGAAACCACTGAAATTGTCGTGAGTAAGGACGACATGAAAACCTACGAAATGAATGCGATTAAGGAAAAAATCCACATCCCAAGGAAGCTCTGGCGGAGAGGAGCCACGTATAAAGTTGAAGACTGTTACTACGACGACGATGGAGAGTTTTTGTACCGAGTGCCTGGGATGACAGGCAGGAAGATGCAGAACTAAGCACAACCGCCCGCCCCAGCTTGTATAGTTCTAGCAAATACGGACCCCCCTCAGGTGTAAATACAGTAAAACACGGCAAGTATTTTTGTATTTTTATTTTATTGTAGTTAGAAAGCCGCCGATACAATGTCCGTCCCCGAAATTATGCAATTCGAGGCCACAACAATCTTGGAGCCTGTCAGTTTCCCAATCAAGTCACAAGCAGAGATTTCTGCGTACGTAACCCCTCCAATCACGAAGATAAGAACTGTGCGCCTTTTCAAAGGGAATTTATCTGGTACATCCCCCTTCTTCACAGCCTGGTGAATTTGCTTTAGACTTTGCAAGTCCGGGCTATCGGACAATTTGAACTGAATTTTCTCCATCAAACCAAATTTCGAATTTACATCGTCTATACTCTCAGCTTTGAGGAGGCAAGAGGCGATTTGTGCTACCAAAGGAATGTAAAGTCCGTTGAACACGTAACTGGGACAAGTTCTTGTCAAATCGCCGGCCCCAGCACCGTCTGTTTCCGTTGGAAGCAGTTTCAAGCGACCAGCATTTATCTGAAACTCGGTTTGCTGGAATTTCGGAATGGGCAGATTGGAAAGCAGCTTCGTTCTCACCGATGCCTCCATTTCTGGCAGCAGTCCTGCCCTCGCCAAAGATTGAAAAACATGCAGGTACTTGTGGCCAAAGATGTTGCAGTAGTTTTTGATAAAAGAGCATAGTTCCTCCGAAGACAGCCCCATGGAGAGATGAACCAGGCACATAAGCCTAATTGTGTTGAATTTGTGGGCGTCTACAGTTAGAATCTCATCGATTTTTGACAAAATCTGCTTTCTACTTGCATTGTTCAGAATATCCTCTTCCAAGGACTGTTGCCGCTGGAAACCACCAGCCAATTCCTTTACCACCTCCTCACACAGGTTCAGATGTTTCAAAATCTTGTTTTTCCTCTCGGTGATTTTCGGCAGTTTCTGCGACACGTACTGGTGCATCTCGTTGATTTTCATTTTATTTATGTTCTGAACCTCCACACCTAGAGCCTTCGCTTGCGCTCTGACCAGATTACTTGCCTCAGAGAAGTGTTTATACCGATTTTCACCGAAGATCTCATCGTGCTTGGAGTTCATTCGGATGTTGGTCGTTGCCCTGCTTTTGGTGGTTGCAGACGATGGGACTTTAAATATTTTCAATTTCCCTCCGGAAATTCTATTATCTGCAGCCTGATTTTCTAGTTCTCCCGCCCGGCATATAAACACCTCCAAAAGTAGGCCTGAATAAATCGCAGGGGTAAGCAAGCACGACGGGTAGTCTTTGTCCCGATCCATGATTATCATAGCGGTGAAGTCAGACGGCTTGCTAGTGCTGCTCGTATTTAAGCGGTTTATCACTTCCAAGACATTCGATGAATTGAATCCATACGATACAATTATATCTGGCCGGCCCGAGACCATTTCCAAAAGACGCAAGCTGCACGCTATGGACGACAGCAAGGAAGTGTCCTTGCGAACGAATACTTCACTAAAAACCTAATCCGTGCGATTAATACATTTCCAAATGCACTACTTCTTCATACCTGTGGAATTTCCAGGCTAAGAATGCAATCGTCTAGCAGTATGAAATCCCACGAGAACTTGTGCAAAATGACCAAGCCATAGAGTCCCTCTTCCTCCAAAAGTGTTCGGAAGCAGCTGTAAACTGTTGGAAGCACGATTATATGATAATTCCTTATTCCAGTCGATGAGTCGGAAGGTGATTGACTTTCATGTGCATGAATTTGATCCAGAACATGTTTGAATATTAAGAGATTCGATGAAATCAGAAATACTTGGGTGACTCCTTCTTGTTTGGGTGCAGCGTGTTTCTGGTCGAATTTGTAGATTCGTAAGACTCCCTTGGATCTAAAAACAAACATATGTGCTCAAATTGCTGGAAACTAGTGGTGAATGCACTTTACTTGACCCAAGAGGCTACGCAAATGTGCTCTAAAGGCTTTATAAGAGAAGGTTCAATAATAAAATCTTTTGGATTGGGAATGGAGCAGAGAATGGCTTGCAATTTCTCCTGCGCTATTTGCTTAAAGCATAGCAGTTTCTTATCCAACGAATAATCCATTATTCGATTATTTACAACCCAAAATCCTTGACTTCCTCCCGACCTGTGTCGGAGGATTGCCTATAAAATTAACTAAAGTCCCGGTCCTCTCTTCCAATTTCCAATACTTTGTTTATTTAGCTACCATTCCCGAAAAGATTTATCAAATTTTAAACTGTGAATCCTTTCAGAAAATCTTCAAAATCAGTCTCGCTTAGCATTAAAGAAAATATTTCAAAAACACTTCCTCTTCTTCTTTAGCTTTAAGTTTTGTCCCAGCGAGTTTTAATTGTGACGGTGCTGGCTAAAGTCACGCCGTTCTTGTGAAAATATTGCACTTGATTTTTGCTGTGGTAATTTATTCGTTTTACGCGAGTTTGAATTTCTCATAAAGGCCCAGGATTTCACTTTGAATTAAATTCAAAAATTAATTAATTATTAAAGACAAAACTTTAAACAAGATGGCCGCCGAAAGTTAACAGACAAATTTGGGCCATGTTTGCGTTTCTATGGATATATGTCGTCTGCTTAGAAGAAATCTCATTTAATTGCATCTCGTTTTCATTAAAAATTATGAAGCAATTGCTAATTGCCCGTGAATAACGTGAAGAGCATTCTTCAATTTAACCGCCAATAGAATTTCACCACATTAAAATGACATCTACCACTTCAGGTGACGTCACAACGAGTAAAATGGACATTTGACAGCGAATTGTACAGACCGTGTTGCCAGCTTCAAAAGATTCTCAATAAACAAAAGGCAACACAAGCGCAATAAAACCAGTTTTGTTTGAATGTGTGGCAGTCAGTCGCACAGGAAACGTCAAGGTGTTCAGTTCGTTTCGTATGGTCATTTCGCGATGTCCGAGTGTCGTGTGTGTGGAAGAATTTTTCTTCTCTAGCTCTAGTTAAATGATGAATTCTCAATAAAGAAGAAACCAGAGAAAAAAATCTCATGTAAACTGCAACCGGATATTGTTCAATACAATTGTGATGATATTGTTCATCTTGTGAGATTGTTTTGTGACTCGTGAAGTGTAGTGGACTTTTTGATGAGATTATTTTTTCGTTCAAGTAAACAACACACGCGAGCTAAATTTTTGTCATAGTGGCATCATTTGGCGCTAATGTGCACGTCGCTTACGTTTGTTTTCTAGAATAATTTATGAAATTCGGAGGAATCGCAGAAAAGTTGCACAGCCCGTCCCCCTCCCGGTTTGCGGAAATGAGCTCTGCTTGCAAAGCTATTTCCGCGATCTAAATAGCGCAAACTTCGCATGCATAACCGTACACTTCTAATAATAATAAGAATCCCAGCTAAGGCCAGAATAAAAGCGCAAAGAGAAAATTGCGCACGTGCGGAAAACTCTGCCAGTTTTGTTTGAGAAAAGAATAACAAATCGCCGAAATTTTCTCTTCATAAACAACCTCTGATTTGGACTTGGCTGTGTCGGTGTCCCTCGCCCCTTGGTTGTTTTGCTGCGTGCCACGCTAGCCCACCTTCCCAATACCCAGCAGATTCCTTTGATACTCGTGTAGCTCTTGTAATGCTTTTATTCCCCCCGAGAAGCGGATTAGTGGTGAATTGAGAAGTTGAGACGTCCAGGACAGCGCCGTAGATACCTGAAAATTGACATTACACCGGCAGCCCAAACTACGAAAACTAACTCCATCCCTGGAACACCACAGGAAAAGTGCGGAATCTCCACTCCACAGACCCCAGACCAGCACAACACAACTGCACAGGTAAGTCGGGTTTTTTTTGTCTGTTATTCCCTGAGTTGCCTGCTCCTCCCGACAGAAATCTCCTTCCTACCTTCTTCGGATTCTCTGCTTCCCTCCTCCTACTCCAACTAGAAAATTCTTTTTGTGAATGGGCTCTGCGTTGTTTTCAAGCAAAAGTTGACTTGACTGGCTGGCTGCACACGCTACCTTGGGAATACGTAGATTCTTGTTGGTTGTTGCAAGTTGCAACTGACGTCGCCCAGGTTGAAGCGGCTCTTGTGACGGATGTCTTGGAGATTCACTCGTGTCCTCCAATTAAGTTGATTTCATGCTCTGTGTGCTGTGTGCCAGTGCTGACTGCTGGCGCTGAGTGTTGGGGCTCTTTCAGTTTCCATTTCGCAGATGAGTTAATGACCGTGACAGAACAGCCGAGTCGACTAGAGCTCTATTGTGCGCCGCACTTAATAGAACTGCAGATGCAAGAGGAAGTGACATGTAAAGAACTTTTAATTGCAAATTCCCCTGTCGTCTTGCCGTTATTGTCTCCTTCCTCACCCAGCTCAGCGATTAATCTACCGGAGGCTGTTGATAAGGCATTCGAGATGTGGGCATCATTCGCATAAAAAGCAGAAAAATCTGGGCCACTGTGCCTGTTACTTATCGCTGGTGAAAATCTAAATGAAAGTGATTCATTCAATCCTCCTGGAAACCGATGTAAGTCGTCTAAATGAATTGTGGGGGAGATTTATCCTTGAGTGCTTTTAATGAGATACTCTTTCTGAAGTCCACTTTCGCGTTATCGCATTTTCTTGGCTACTCTTGACTTGATTCCAGCATGATAAAATCGTAGCGCCCCATTGTCTTGGATGATCCCCAGACAAAGCAGCAATTTCACAACAAAAGGGGTCCAATGGGATTTGGGTCAGGTATAACTGAACACACAAATTCACATTGTGAACTTACCTGCTTTTCTTGACTTCTTCTTTTTGATGACGAACCTGTGATTCGTGGTTTGTGTTGTTAATTTGCTGGAAAATATGTAGAAAATTTGTTCTTTCTCCGGGTAAACTGTGTAAAGTACTTTTCAAGTGTATACCTTTCCTATTTTTCTGTATATCTATGAGTTTTTAAATGAGACACTAAAATTAGCATATTTCATTCCTGTGACAAGTTCGGCCTACTATTTTAGGCCTTTCCATGTCCCTTGTACCACGGTCCTTGTAGTATGTAAACCGTGCCTTGTACTCTCTGTACTTTTTGCATTTTTTAGACCAATTTGTTGGGAATTTGGTACAAAAAGTGCGGAAAGTACAAATAGAAGGGGCGATGCGACCACTTCTTTAAAGAATAGAGAGATCTGTTCGCATTTTCTGTATTATATGTATTTTTTTTACTTTCTATACCAAGTGCCTAACAAATTGGTCTAAAAAGTGTAGAAGGACTTCACGAACGGGTCTATTGTTCTAGAAATTTCGAATAAACCCATAGGCGCATATTTGATTTCCTTTAATGCAGTCTTAGTATGCCAAGAGTGTTCCATTATCGACCAAGCAATAACAGAAAGCCTAGTCAGCTCTTAAGGTAGAACGTGAACGCTTTTTCTTTACTTTTGGCCCAGCAATGTCTCATCCGAGAGCTGCAGATTGTGAGGTGTTTATTGCAAGGAAGATGGAAGGTGTCAGCCTCAGAATCGATGGGCAAAAATTCAAAAATTTTTCACTTTCACCTCCTGCGCTTCCACTTTTCCGTCCCCACCGCGAAACACTTTTCTAGTATTGTCCCATCCCCTCCATCCTGCGTCCTCCTCTGACCGACGGTCCTCTCGTCTAAACAATTACACCATTGCCAAGGCATATTGTTCCAGCGACTTGGAAAATACGGGAGATAACAATTCACTTGAACCCTTGAGGATTTACTGTTCAGCAGAACATACCCTCAGAATTTCCTGTCCCTGCTCTATTCATAAGAATTTGGAGGATTATCATAACAGATACTCTGCAATTGTGTATCTAATAATAAAACCTGATCCCAACATCTGTTACTGTGCTTCATGTCCAGCCAATTTCTCATGATCCAAGAAATTTAAAATGGTCACGACTAGCTCAGAGAAATTCATTTTCTCCACTCGTGTAAAAGATACGAAATGACAGGGTCCAGAGGTTTATGTCTTGATTACTCATTTCCTTTCAAGAAATTATAGAAAACCGAAGTTCACAGTCATTTCACCTGGTTATTCACGAAGGTGGACTCAAAACCAGAAAATCTTTGAGCGCAACTGAGTCATTTCCGAGTGTTCAAATATTTACCGGTCGCGTGAAAACAAACAACACGGGAAAGTGTGGCTCCCAGGCGCGCCAGGAATCTCCAGAGATGAAACATCTGTTGGATGGATGCAGCATCCCCGCAATTTCCATAATTTCTAAACGCCGCCCGCGTTCCATAACTTTTTGCTCGTTACTCTGCTCGACTTTTTTTTTTCATAATAAAACCAAAAGTTCTGAGTTGGAACGCTTTTGAGCGATTATTTTTGGAATTCTTGTAGCAGTCGCAGTTCGGTTCACATGGACAAGACGAAATAATCTTCCGGCGAGGAGTTACGTAAGTTTCAGCACTGCTCGCACTCGTAGCGTGCTCCGCCGAAGGCAAAGAAATGGGTGCTTCCTATACGGAAATAAGCAAAGAAGTTGGAAATTAAACTACTGCTGACAGAAAAGAAGACATCGGATGGAAACTTCTTCGGAGTTTTTTTCTTCTTATTCTCAAGTCGTTTGAGGAGTCTTCGACGTCAGAGAAGTTATTATGGCGGCGAGGTTTTCTGAAGTGTGGGGCTTTTAGTGGTGTGGCAGTGAAGCTCTTCTTTCGGCTTGGAAAGTAAGCAGATTGCCTGGGCAATTAACCATCTGGTCTTATCGCACTTTCCCACATTTATCACCGCTGCTGTCCCCGTTGCTACTATTTGTTTGGAAACACTTTGTGCAGCGTAGCTGGTTTCTATTTAACCCCTTAACCTACAACATCGAGTCTCACTCGTGGTCGCTTGATTGGGCCAAAAACGATAACATCGAACCTCACTCGTGGTCGCTCGATTGGGCCAAAAACGATAACATCGAACCTCACTCGTGGTGAGTCGTTTAGGGCAAAAATTATAACATAGAGTTAGGCGCGTGGTGTTCGTGAAACAGAAGGGCAAAAAGCTTTTTTTCTCATTTATGTATTGTCATTAGTCCTATGCGCACGCAGCTATATTTTATAAATAATTTTGTGAAAACCCTTAAAAATGTCTTTAAAAAGAAAACTTAGTTTGGATGAGGACAGTGAAGATTAGTGATGATGACTGGATTAGTGATGATGACATCGGATTATATGCAAATTTATCGTCCATATTTATTAAAATAGTATAGAAGCATTTAAAAAACCAACAGGTCAGACTTAGATTCGGATTCGATCCGAAAGGTAAATACAGAATATGCATTTGCATATAATCCTGTGTCTACTTATAAACTATTTGTATGTTACACATGTCTTTGCATATCCTAGGGCGCCCAAGTTGGGTCCGGCCCGCTCTGTTGAAAATTAAATCGTAGGTTAAGGGGTTAAATTGGTAGCTGCAGCGAGAGGCAGCGGTGGGACGACTGTTAATAAGCTGCAGTGAAAGATTCCCGATTTTTTTTTTAATGTGAGCATTCTTGACATGTTTCCCTTCCCTGTGGACATAACCAACTCTCTTACAAGTTCCACTGTTAGAACAGGCACGAGTTTCATAGCAACAGTGTAGTGGAATTGCTGTTTGCATATTCAATATCCGTCCGGCGACTTGAGAGTTTTTGCAAAATTATAGAAGATTCAGCTATAAGTCGTACTTATCTCATGCATCCCCTTATCAGAGGCCATAAAGGCTAACTTTAGACACATTCGGTGCGAGAATCGTCGCCTCGAAATGAAATCTTATCAGTGGTAAAAACGCTGACCCAATCCGAGATGCGAAAATTTCCACCAATCAAACGTTTTGAGAACTGTTTTTGCTGTAATTTTTCTGGGAACTGATAAGACATTCGGGCAATAGGAAAAACTTTCTTAAAAATCTCTCCAGTCCTTACATAGTTTTTGGAGGAATTTTTGTGGTGTGTACAGTGTCGCCAAAATTGAACTTTCCTCCAACCTAACCATCACACTTGAAGGGCAATCGTCCTGCTATCAATTTTCATGATTTAAGGACTCAGTAGTTGCAGAGCAGAAGAAAAAAAAAACTGGCAGGCAAGTGGTTTGCTACA
>QYTT01089779.1:48059-110124 GCA_006980735.1 Dasypogon diadema | reverse complement strand
TTGGTGCATTGTGGGTATGGGCATATATGCCACAGCCACAATATATCTCGTGTCGCATTCGCATCATTTCCATGTGGGCTATGTGGTGTTTTGGGGCGTTGTCCTCTTTGTGTGCCCCCCTGAGCGCATTCGGTCGATACTACTGACCACTTTCCCATTGAAAAGACAAGAACTGGCCAGGGGCAATCATTCAATCATAGTGGACACTATAAAGCAGTCACAGTCCCAGTCCCAGACCCAGACCCGGTCCCAGTTCCAGTCGAATACATCTGACCAGCGAGGTAGAGTATCATTGATGGTGTTGTATCCTACTCACAGCCCGAGGAGGAGAGGTAAGGAAGGTGTTTGTTTTGTGTTCTGTAGTCTTGTTTGTCCTCCTCCTCCACTTCATCCTTTTGCATTGCAATTCAAAAATGACAAGATTGATTGTGGAATTAATATCGATTTTGGATTCAATTAAATTCTTCATGCGGGTCGTTCAGTGGAGCTTCTCGTAATTGAGAGGAAAACGTGTGGGTCATGGTTTGTTATACCACGCTGGTTTGGTGTGGCAACCGTATCATCTCCGGCATATAATGGAATGGCGCTATTTTGCGGCAATTTCATTCTGTCGTTTGTGTTGCGTTCGCTGCGATGTGGAATGGAGAAATAAAAAATTAATTTGATTGGTATTAATCAATAGGCGCTCTTTGAAATTTGCCTTAGTTACGTAAGGATTCAGTAACAACTGGGTTAATGCATTTGTATCAATAAAGCAGAAGTTTCAACAAGATTACACACCACGTCACGTGCAATTAATTGGATTTTCATCCGGCTTTCGAGTGTTGTACATAAATTTCGCCTGTGATCCGCTTTACAGATGCCCGTCCATTTCTCTTTTGCGAAATTCGAAAAACTCATCTTATTCGTTTCTCGCGCTGACTACAAGTAATTAACGAAAGTAGCGCCAACATTTAATTGAACGGGAACAAATGCCCATTTAATCAAGTTAATTGAGTTTATCTTCTCGGGAGCAATTCCAGGTTAATCGCTAAAGATTAATCCTGCCATCTACGCGATGCGGAAGTCATACCATTTTCGGCAGTCGAGGGCGCTCCATTATTCATTGATTAGTCACTTTTTCGATGGCAATTTATTTTCTGTAAGAGCCTGGCTTCACAGTGAGATGGTGGTGAACGCGCCATTATTACACGGGGATCAGTCTTAATCTCTTCGGATAAATTGTTCGTTTCAACTCTTTCCGTAGGAAGTTTAGTCTTCTGGTATTTCTGGTTGGTGTTGGTGGAGTAGGTTGCGTGCACGTTGCCATTGCCATGTACTGCCAACTGCCGTAGACTTGTAGAGTTGAAGTACTGGTAACAATTCTAAGAAAAAATATTTTCCGTAGCATTTTCATTTTTCTATGGGAAGTCGTTTCTAGGGTTTTAAGTCTTCATTCAGAAATTACTTCGCATTTATTGTTTTTCGAGCATTTTCCACGTAATTCCCTGGGATGATATTGTCGGTGCTTCTGTAAATTTATGGGGCTTCAATTTAATTTTCCTGCCGGTAGCGAGTAGCAGCAGCAGCAGCAGATTATGAAAATATTTGGGAAGTTCTACATAAAATTTATCTCCATAAGGAGCACAGTTCCAGTGAGTGTTGTGCAGAGTTTATCTTTTATCGCTTTACATGGAGTGGAATGGAGCGGTTGCGGAACTGGCGTTGGCGTGTTATGAAGACGTTCGGGTTGATGTATTGCTCCCCATTTATGAGATTATCCTTCAAAAATTTTCCACTGATGGGTCCTGAAATCATGCTGCCAATGATGATGATGACGTACCACGGATGGGGTGGAAATGATGATGAATTTCTGTTTGAATTGACGTGGATGTCTGTTAAGATAACTACAAAAAATTGTGTTAGGATATACAGGCTGGAAGTCTTCTTCAAATCAATTTTCCCGTTTGCCTTGATTGGTGTTTTTATTAGAAAAATTTTTGCGCATGGGGTTTCAATGGAATCATTTTTCTTAATAGCACACGAACTTGGGAAGCCCATCATAATGTAATTTTTTCATAAAACGAGGATATTTTTGGCGAAGTATATGAATTCTGATATCAAACATTTGGTCGAGGCATACATCGACTGTCAGCGATGCAAAATACAAATATTTTCCAACCTTTTTCAAAGCATCTTTGTATTCTCAAAAGTAGCACGTTTTTTTCCATCTCTCGGTATTGTCACTTCCCTGAATCACTACACTCCTGACTTCTGATTCCCATATCAACTTTGACCGACATTCTGTGCCCCAGTGTGCTGATTCGATTAAAACACAGCTTAAAAAGACTTGACTTGCATGTGTCAGAAGCACCCGTCTAAAATAAAAAATTTATGCGACGATAGTCGGCCATTCCGTCTGTCATGAGCCCATTGAGATTCATCCGAAACCAGGCCAGCTAGATCGATGTGTATCACAATAAATAAAACACTTCAATTTGGGGTGAGTCGACATGGTAGCTACATAGAGCATAAACTATGCGTACTCTTGGCACCACCGAATCAATTGAAATCGCTTGCGTTTTTCTGTGCTCAAAACGGTTGGGTTCGTGGAAGATGAGCAGGAAGCCCGGCAATGGGGAGCAATCAGTTTGTCATGTACCAAACATTTTTGCACGCTTCAAAATTCCTCATCTGGTGCGAAAATGTTAAGGAGGGATCTGGGGGGATTCGATTCGGGAACCCCATCAGTTTTTCTGCATCCATTTGTACGTGTCGTCTTCTCAAGTATTCCGACTCAAATGACGTGGATAACAGCGAACTCCTTCTATTTATATGGGATATGCAAGGCTCGCGGCAGTTTTTGCCACCTTGTCGGACTCCTCGTTGTGGTTTTGTTTTGGTTTGGCTCGTGTAAACATTCGCGTGTATAAACTATCGCCACATGTTTCTCTGGCAGTTGCACCGAGTGCATGGGATCGAAATATGAGAACAGTGTTGTTTTGGAAGCAAACGATTGTTTTACATAAACTCCCTCGGAACATGTGTCAAATCGCCAACAACAATAACTCCAGTGAAATGCTAGCGGATCAGGGCGACAGAGCGATGAAATTCTTTATTGGAAAATGGTTTCTATTGAGCCCTGCAGAATAAATCAATTCGTCTCTATTTGTTTACGCCTGTTTCAACGATAACAATAATAAATCGCTTTTGAAACAAAGTTGGGAACGGTTGCAGTTGTTAGTCCGAATGGATAAACAGAAATCCTTGACATCTGCACCGGGGCAGGAGTATTGGGTGGACACCCCAACATCTGCCACTTAAATCAATGCAGGCGAAACGCAAACTTCGTCCGGATAAATAAAAACAGGCGCAAATATAGCAAAACGCAGCACTTTCGTTTACTTATAAATGGGGTCTCGTGCAAAAAATTTATGTTTGCCCAAATCCCCTTGGATTGGGATTAGATTAACTTCAGATGGGGGACCAAAATAGATTTCCCTGTTCGTTGCTTAAAATTTATCAAATTCAAATGCAAGGGCGTGTGTTTGTTTACCTAAGACGAAAGTTGCCTCAAGAAACGCTTTACTCAGGTGTCGGAAGGTTCTTATCTTAACTCGGATTTGCTCTGCTGTTTGAATAATGTTTGCTTGTCTCTTTACGCATTTTCTGCAATGTTGACTATCCAAGATAAAGCTAACAACGACCCGCATTTTGCTAAAAATGTTGTCAATAGAGGAGAATTTGTAGCGCTATGCCAAATTTACGTCATTGCGTCATTTTGGTATCATTCCGCTTCATTAGTTACTATGCGTTTGGCAATAGCAAGGAAAGGGTAGTGGTAGCAGTTGCTGTGGTGCAATTGTGAAAAATGATAGTGTTCTTTTTGTTAAGCAAGAAAGGTATGCAATAAAAACCTTTCCTTTTCTACTCTGGGTCTCATCCGTATAAACGTTAGTTGATAATGGACTAATGCTGTAGAAATGTCCGTTTGAAGTGGACAAAGACTGTTTGCTTCTGACTGTAAAACATCAACTATTTATTGCCGTCAAATCATCCTTTCAGACGCTGGTCTTAATGCGCAACGTCCTCCTCTCACTGTTTTGAATTGCGGCTCAATTGATCGATGGTTCATATCCGGCTCGAAGGACCAAAATTATTGAGGGAATTATTGATGCTTGCAGACTACCTTGTAAATTTTCTTAAGATTGGTATAGTTTGGTCTTCTGTAAATATTATATGTATTTAACTAGTGCCTCCTGCTAGGAGGCACTTAATTATTCATTAATTCATTTTTTTATTCTCAAATTTAGTTTTGCCTCAACAATTGAACAAAAATTTTTCACATTTTCAGTCACTCTCTTTTCTGTTCCTTTACAATTGATTCTAGCTTACATGTTCTTTGTAATTCCCACATCAATATAGAACCCCAGTCCTAAATTAAAAAATAGCCGGAAGCTTACAGCATAAACCTTAACTTTTTTGAGCAATTTAATTCTGAATCAGCAGAAATGGCCCTGACAATTTTATCTACGACTTTCTTTTGTATGAATCTTGACTCCCATTTTAACCGCCATTTCACACCTCCTAATAAATTTTTCTTCTTTTCATTTACAGGTATGTTGTGGCATAATAAATCCATTCATCGCCGGTAGTTTTGAGATACAACCCAACTGGAAGCAGGGAATTTTATACGTTCTCAGGTATGACATAAGATCTAACCAGTTGCTCACGATTTTCCTAAACAATCCATTTAGAACGGTCGGCGATTTACAGTTATGTTGCGTTAGCACATGTCTACCACAGTAATGTTATAATTCTTTACCTCCGTTAATGGATTTTTATCAATCTTTTTTTGTGTGGTTCTGAAGAAGGAAGCTGCACCGGCTACTTCTGGTCATGTTTTGTGGATCTAGACGTACTTAGAAGTGGCGGAGCAATTAAAATTCCTCCAGGTGGTGTAAATTTCATTAGATGAAATCCGAATGTGCATGCCCCTGCAATTCCTTAATAGCGTAATTGTTAGGTTGGTACGGTTTGATCCAGTGGTCGTGACTAATTCGTGAGAAGTGTTTTTTATGGCTTGTAAAAGATCGTTAACCTTCAGGTGAATATGAAATATGAACGTTGGAGTATGATGCACCCTGGAGTGAGCTCCTGACACAAAGAAGGTGATGAGTTGGCCAATTTTGGTTAGACGGGGATTTTTTTTTCGTTTTTATTATTTCATTTCATTTTTTTTACTCTTTCAATTGAAATAACTTTATTAGTATTTTTTCTGTGGAAAAATATGGAAAAAAGTCAGAATTGCTGATTCTATTGACCGGTAAGGTTTTTGCGGATATTCTTCGTTGTTTAGTTGGTGGGAAAGTACGTTAGAAAAAAGTTTTAGATTGAGACAAACAGCACCATTGAAAAACTGTGCGGGATGGTATTAACAGGAACAGTAGAAAAGTTTTCGTGAGAAAAATATAGGCATTTATGAATTTAAAAGCCTCATGCATGTTAGAGAGGGAAAAAACTTCTACACTTTTTGGAAATATTTTTGTGGTGAAGGATTTGTCTGCTTTATCTTCTGCTAAGAAACTCCAAAAAAAAAATCAAATAGAGTCCGGACTTTTTCAGCGTACGGAAAAACGTTTAACCAGATCTCACCCCAACAAACAGAAGAGAAGGTAACAAATTTACTCTAATATCCTGACAATTCCAACAATTTCCCCATTGTCAACCCCATAAGCTAAATTTTCACACAAAATCACTACAGCTCACAAAAAAATGTGAAAATAATCTCAATCTCGAACCCATTTGTCTTAGTCCTGTACAAAAAAAACTCGCAAATCTAGCTGTCAGCGTTAAACTTTTAGATAAAAAAAATAGAAAAAAAACCAGAAAAAAAGCTACGCGAATTTTCCAAACTTATTGCATGATAAGCAGGAAGGGTGAAAAATGAAGGTAGACACCCCACCCTCATTCACATCACGTGTTTAAGCGCCAAGGAACATTCGAGGGAAGAAGAAAAGGTAGTGAAAATTGCTCCCGCAACAGATTTTCTGTCAAAACAGGAAAAGTTATCAATCATCGCAACGCTTAAAAAACAATATTTTTCTCAAGAAAAGTAAATTGTGTCAAAATTATTCTCAGGAAGGGGGTGATTGGTGGTGAGATTGTATTTAAAAAAAGAAATTGATGACGAAAAGTAGTCAGAGAGGGACAACGTGCCGTTTAGGAAATAAAATATATTAAATATTTTCCTATTTTTTTTTTCTTTCAGAAAAATGTAGAAAAATAAAAATATAAAGAAAAGATTAATGAGATGAATTCATTATCTTGTTCTTTTTTGTAGTTAACATTAGCGAGAATTTAGGATTTTTAAAGATTAAATCGTGTCTGTGTCCGTCCAATAAGTGAATTCTAGGGGAGTATTTTCTGGTCACATATTTCAAAAATTATAAAAAATGATGATGTCAGGTGTTCATTAAAATGTAGTAAATAAAATAAAGCAGCAGTGGTGGTCTATTTTTAACCATAAAACCAAAGCTTATAGAATACCATATGCAATAGCATTGAAGAAGGAAAAAGGATATAAACAGAAAAATGCGCTGATTATTTTTTGTGAGAGTGTGTCACATTAACATGCGGGGTCCCGTAGGACTCTATTCTTGGACCGCTTCCTTTGAGTAAATTCCTCGATCTTTTATTTCTTTCTACTAACATAGAGCCATCGTGATTTTGACTTAAAATCCGGTCGATAGGCTCAATCGAATGGTTCATGGATCGTAAGGTTCCATCAATGGCAAGACTTTTCTAATCATTAAAAGGGTGGGTGTTGCAACATTTAAGTGGTCCTGAATCCAGGTAAGCTTCCCCATTTGTGGCTATAACCCTTAAGCCAAGATCATTACTATTTTATGCAAATTGAGTCGAATCTTAATTCAATAGCGCTATCATTCACTCTCTCCTCAATTTCACTTCCAATCGTCCAAATTAATGTTGAACTTGCCATAAAGTAAACGACACTAAATGATAAAATAACATCCCACCTCTCTGACTTCTGGCTAATTTATGATTCTTGAAATTACTAAACTACTCGCATCAGAGGGAATTTACACGTGACACGTAATTCATCTTGGGTTAGAAGATAAAATCTTCCGTCAGATTACTTGTGATGTAAACTCTGACATCCGACAAGCATCTCACATTTCAATTTTCCAGTTAGGCACTCCCCCGCTTTAAGTCTTTGCTGTGGTATATAGACGGCGGCATCCTCAGAAATACTCTTGTATCGTTTCGATGTATCCAACAACTTGGAACATGGATTGCCCTCGTTGCTTGTCTTCACCTTGATTCTTATAGGATATAGGCATTACCATCTAGTGTAATTCGATGACAGGATTTAGAACGTAATGAAATGTTAAAGGTCATGTGTATCTAACAGAAATTTTCAATTAGTCTCATAGGGATATTGTTTGTTTGTTTTGTTTGATTCTGAGTCTGATTCTATTCACAGTGAAAATTGGTTGAGTAAGGGTTCAGGAAGGCTGTCCTCTTTACGAGAGTTTTGGAAGAATTTTGGGATTGATATAAAGGGGTAAATGTCTGTGGTTGATTTAGCGATTGTTCCTTTTCTTCCTTTGGTAAGTAACCATTGCGTAACCATTTGCTCTTCTTTTTATCAAATATCAAAACGGGGGGATAGAAAAGAAAAAGTACGGTCATTTTACATTAGATATAGGTAATCTTGTTATTCTAATGTTCCATGTAAGCTTTTGATTTTCTCTTATAATTTCTATGCGGTTGTAACCAGCCACTATGACCAGCAGCAGATTCGACTGTTCGCAAATGTCGACACCTAGGAAGGTCATCAACGGGTATCATATCGACTTTTCCTCTGCAGTCTCAGTGAGCAAATCTAGTAGGGACAAGTATTCAGAGTACATTTGATTCGCCAATGTTTGAACTTTGACGAACATCGTCAGCTCCAGATCTTGCATAGGCATCACTAGGTTTCGGTTTGACCACCTCATTCAGGCATCAGTCATTCGTTTTCGAACCTGCGGAGCTGATAACGCCAGTATCCCAATTAAGTCAACATTGAGTTGAGTTGGCTTTTTTCCCCTTTAGTCCACGGAGAGGTATCCCACAAGGTTCAACACTTGGCCCTCTCCTGTTTTGCTTATGTATAAATTAAATACTTTAAATTGTGTAACTGATTGGCTTTTCGTTTGTGTGCAATGCCGATTATATCCAGTGCTATCGATTTTAAGGGAAGATCAATATCATGTAAAAGTTATAAAGCAACCCAAACAAGATCGCACGCCTTTTAGTTTTTTTGTGCTACCTCTGAATGTCTCTAAAAGACTACACAATCCTTTTTTATGTTCCTCAACAAACAAAACACTATTATTATAAATTTCCATTAAACAATTCAGTGACCCCAATTTGTCAGGAATATATTTTAATATCGTAGACCAGCAATTATCCCTAATAAATTACTAAATGAAGAGAAACAATGTCGAGATGACTTCTGACATCCTTTAATTCTTGGGTCTGAAGTATATGCAAAGTTAGCCTCAAGTATACACACTTAAACATATTCTTTGGCCTGGAGATGCATCTGTATCTAATCAACTGCTACTACACTGCTCCTCAGGTTTCCTGAAATGCTAGAAATTTACACACAATGCCAGGTTTCTAGGTCAAAAGCAGTCTTCCCTCATTAGACTGACTTTCTTCAGTTATTCACAGGCTGGTTTATTACTTATTCCAACCCTAACAAACTCGTCCCATCTCTATATCAGTAACGGAATTTCTATGGACCAGAGCCGTAATTAATCTGCATCCATTACTACTGCCGTAGCTCCTCTCTAACGTAACAGGCTGAATGGATTTATGGGGTCAAATTGCATTTCATTCGCTCGCTTCCTTCGGTCTTGGAATGAAATTTAAAGGAAGAAAGGCCGGGACTATGTGAAGTCTATAGATCCTGACAATTCACGACTGTCGAAAGCAGTTCCTTCTCTTGAATGCACACGGAACTCATTAACGTCTGATTTCCCTTGATATGGATTTAATTAGCTTCTTCTAGTTACATCCTTGGCCTTGCTTATTAGAATTTTTGTGCAAATTACGTAATAGCACCCTGCAGTGTTGTGAGCAACGTGGTGGGTCCTCCATTTGCTACCAGTGACCACATTATTTGTGTACAAGGGATCAAGGGAAGGTACATGTCTTATCAGAAATTCTGGAGCACAACATCAAGTTTGCTTGCTTTCTTGCTAATCAATTATTCCAACATCGCCACGAGTTTCAGACATCTCCGGTTCTATTCTAGCCTTGGCGCCGGCAAATAACTGCCTTCGCACCTGCAGCTCTCCTGAAGTGTATGTGGCTGAGCCCCAGAGTCGTCAGTTTTAATTAAGTTGCTACCAACGAACAGGCGATGATCGAACTGCTCATGATTTTGTAATACATTACCCATCCACGTCACGCCATGTATGCGAAAGGACGTGTGGCGGCGGGTACATGATTGATGCTGACGACGAGATGAAAGTGCCTAGTGATGAATATTTCCTCCGGTTCCATTAATTAATCGAGTGCTGATTTCTTATTAATTTAGGGCATTTTATTGATTGCCATTTGTTCTCGGTGATTCCGGCCGTTATTAGTGCAGGATACTGATTTGAATTAAGAGTCAAGAAAGGCAAGTCCTTGAAGAATAATTTCAATTCAGACAGCGTGGGTCTCTGAAGATTTAGCACACTTAGTAGTCGTTGAAAGATCTCTTAAGAGTTTACTAGCGCAAGATTTATGAGGCATTCTCTGCCTTGCTACCTACTTACTTCCTTCCTTCTTGACTGTTGTTTTTGGGGATTCATTAATCATAAAATGCCGCAAAATGGCTCTCGAGACCATTAACACGTCATCGGGCGAGCACGGATTTTCCAAGCAAGTTCACTACATCGGTGGCCCTAATAAGCCAAGAGTATGAGTTCTTTATCACGCCACCACTATAAACTTAGTTGCATATTCCCAGAGATAAATCAAGGATGAAGACGGTGCTATAAACCAGCCTGAGTAATTTATGCTTGCTTTTCTGTCCAGAGTATAAAACATTCAGAAAGACACGAAAGCACGTTCCTGTTTGGCGAAAAGTAACTTAGTCCACCACACCAGCAACGAGGATAACCAGGAGCAGGGTATCTAGCATTGATTTCAAGTCAGAAAACCAGAAGAGTGCCAAGGTAACTGAGGTCAAAAGTGTTGTGTGGTGGAAGTGGTACAACTCCTTGTTTGAATTTTTTATGCTCAGGTGACTATAGGAGAATCTATTTCAGAGATGATTGTTTGAAGAACCCAGCAAACACCCTATGAGCGTGCAATTAATAAAATTTCCATTAAGTTAAGTCACTCAATACCCCATTAAAAATGTTTATTTGGTGCACCCCCACCGTCCAGGATTTTATTGGATTAATGAGCTCCTTCACAAAAAGAGTAAAGTTTTTTGCAGTCCTTATGGGATGCTGCCTTGCTACTTTGATGACATTCATAACTCCGAGTAAGACTATACCCCCCCGGGGAGAAGAACTTTTGACTGGGGAATAATTTCAGATTCAGCTATATTCCCCCCCGGTTGCTTTTCGCTAACTCGAATCTCCTGCCGTATACAGGATGTGCCCTCCTTTTGTCCCTTTCGAAGTCAGTTGAGCGACAAAAAGCTTAATAAAGCATCACCAACAGTACCAGACTCATTAGCTGACATTTTGATGGGAGTTGGTGTGATGAGAGATAATTGTGTCGCGCACTGGATTAGCAGGGTACTGAGAGTTGCCCTTTTTCCTGTCGCTAGGATGATGCTGATGATGGGACACGGGGGCAAAATATAGTAATTACCATGAAATTTATTTCTATGCTCTATCTGGCTTGATTTCATTGACTGTGCTTGGAATGGGGTTGGGGACATTATCTTCATGAATGTTCTGTTCTTGCCTCGGGTGCAAGTGCACATTTTGAATAAACAGAAAAGTTAGCTGGCTGTATAGCGGGGTAGGAGAGTGTGTTTGTTTCAGGTTTAGAGACAAGGAGAATGAATTTGGGATTGAGAATGTTCGCAAACTTCTTTGATGATCTTTTAGAGCATGGGGTAATTATTGCTTCCACTTCCACCACCTTTCTAAAGACTGAAAGAGTAGGGCAGGGACGTATAGATGGAACGGTGAAAAAAGAAGTTTGCAATTCAAGTGAGAGGAAAAAACTCAAGAAGAGTAGGGGTCACAAACCTATCTGGATTTATATATACAGATTGGGATTCATTGTTTTGCTCTGAACTTACTCGTTTTTGCCTTCCCTGGAGTCGATTCTATCCAGAATTACAACGTTTAAATGGCAATTTAGTCTTATTAACTAAGAGCCGATAATTGTTGACAAACTTCATTAAATTTAAACGGATTACTCCAATTTAACTATCCTGCAGAAATTCCGAAAATACCTTCATGCCTCTGACGGGCAAAAGCAAGTGCCCTTGTAAATACAAAACTCCATTAAGTGGATATCGGTGAACTGTATTGGAAAATTACTGCATAAATTAATTATTTTAAGCATAAATTAATTTTAAAATTGTAAAATATTCTCGAAGCCTGAAACTAAATATCATCACTACTTCTGTGCAAAATTTTAAATGTATAAAAATTTGTCTGTTACTATGAGAGAATTTTATGATTGCAGTACTATTATCATTCATTCACAATTGCCTCCCCTACCCCAGCGGGGTATGTCGCACAGCGAGAAGAAGATGACTTCGAAAATCATATTTGCCTGGAAAACGTTTTTTGATTTAATTAGCAGTCCATATAAAATTAGTTTTACCAGCGCCTTGTTCCACTCATGAAGTATTTAATTTAATGAGAGTCATATAAAATTGCTGCACCAATTTTTCTCATAATTAAATAATGACAGCAATTCGATCCTCCCTTTTCCCAATGGGGTCGTATCTGCTCTGTTCGTTTAAACTTTTAGAGTATCATAAATTCATTTCAATAATGTAGAAGGAGGGGGGGTAAACGACTGTCAGTGTGTTCAACCAGGAAATTAAGATATAGTTGGGTATTATTGTTATTTTGTTTTTTTATAGAATTAATACTACTCGTGAAATTGATGCAAAAACGTGGAACATTTCAATGAAGTTATTTATTCTTGTGAAAAGTGAATGTTTGATTTTTTTTTGGTATTCATTTGAGGGTAGAGCGGTTCATTAGTAAAACCAGTCTTTTCCATGTTAAACCACGTTACTTCACTCCACATTACTTCACTGTTTATTTCATTGATTACTTCACTGGTTATTTCATTGATTACTTCACTGGTTGAATGATACATATCGTGAAGCATGCTCTTTTACTTCAGTAGACGGAATAGGGAATTGTAGGGCCTGAAGAAAAGGTTGATAAGAGCCTTTAAATATGCCATGAGGAATAATGAACAGCAGGCGTGGGAAGACTTTAAGGCGAAAAAGAATACCATCAGCAATAAACAAATACTCAAAATAAAAAGAGACGTCGAGGTTAGGGGACTACTTAGGAACACCAAGAAAATCAGCTAATATGACTCTTGGCAGAGAGACCAAAAGGGAAGCGCAGGCAGAAATCTTAATGACTATGTATTCATATAATATCTATCTATATTTAAACCAATGAAGATATGTAAGTACTTTGCAACACGAATCAATTTTGATGTTCTATATAATTTTTAATCTATCCTAAAATCACTACCATCCAGTGAAATCTTATATAAATGATGGCATCAAAATACCTTGGATGTCACCGCTACAGCGTCTCATCTTCGTGTGAACTGATAGTCTACCTTAAACCACGCCATGAACCTGAAAAACACAAAAAAATTTGTATGCACCCACTGTCGCCACGATTGAGAAGCTCCTCAGATGGAATATTTTCTCGTATTCTATTCATTTTCCTCGGAGTGGTAATAAATCCAGAAAGAAAAGGAGGCAAATGGCAAAAAGATAGGAGGACCGAAAAAAGGGACGAATGAACCAAATTTTATTGGTTTTTATGAGCCCTTCATGCGATGCATTTCTGATCGCTTTTAAACTCCCCCAACTACCATCAGGCGGTGGAACCAGGGAAAGCACGCGCTCCCCAGTCCGCAGTCAAGTGATTCCTTAGTGAAAAATGTTTAAGTAAAAGGAAGAAGAATCGATGGGAATAAAAGAAAACTTTAATCATATTAAGGAGGACATAAATTCAATGGAATCCAGAGACGACAGAAGCTTCTCCGCATCACCCGGTCTCCTGTGCTCTTTGAGCATCAGGCGGATTTTTCCAAAGTTACCAGAAAATAAAATTTCGTGGGGGGGGGGGAATTTTAAAACTAAAAGAATGGATGAAAAAGGGTGGAATTTGTAAAGTACAAGACTAACGGTTTGTATTATATTAAAAAGTTTTTTTTTCTCATACGGGGCCTGAAAGCTCTTTCTCTGCTCCGACATGAAAGTGAAGAAAAGTTGTCATACCTTGGCGTGGAAAACCCCTTTTGTTTACATACCTGAGGTTTTTTTTTAGTTCGGTTGAATTGCTACAGGAAAACTGTAGCTTGTGAACACAATGATGTAGGGAAAGTTAATGTAGGGGGAGGAGGGGGAGGACTACTTTATAGTTGTGCAGTAATTGTGTGCACTATGGAAAAGGGGTGGTTGGTGCGGTGGTGCTAACTGAAAGGTTTGCGTTTTCTGCCCGAACAAATATTTTCTTGAAATGAGTATGGCTCAGTAAATAATGTGTTTTGAGTGGGAGTGTAGAGCATTATTTTATTTGGTGAAAATAGGACACAGAGCTGCCGCTACTGCTGTCGTTGATGTAGTTTGTTGGGAACATGACAATGAAATTAGTACTCGGATGCGTTTTCATTACATTTCAATGGATGGTGACTATACATGATGCCGACGACATGTAGTTATTATCCATGAATGCCGCCATTCTTGTGGTTTCATTTTGTGGAGGAAAATGTGGTTATTGCCTCGGTAATTTCTTGCTTTAAAACAAGGAGAAATTCACCGATTTTGTGTTGTCATTTTCAGAATATTTCCATCATTTCTGGTGTGCTATTTTGTGTTATAGGGCTTTGCAATGGGCTGTTCAGTTTTTGGGCCGTCATTTTGTGAAATTAGTAGAACTGATTTCTGGATTTTAAGTGCTCCTTTTATTGTTAAAATACAATAACATGGAACCGATCTTTTTAAATTATTTTTAGAAATTTTTAACACGTTCACGCGGGCGTGATCTACTGATGGGTCACACAAGATTTTTCTGAAAGAACTGCATGAAAAACTCCATATAACATAAGAAACCTCCCGTACTAAAAGAGCAACGATATACCATAAACGTGCCAGCATCTTCTTCTTCACTAAATGTGACATCTTTTGAAAAGTTTGAACCACTTTTCTGACCCTGTTTTTCCTCTAATGGGAACCGTCAATGCTCCCTTCTAGGACAGCTTTGTATATATTGTGGCTATTATGTTCCTGATGGACATCTCCTTCTTAGGAGATCAAAAACCTCATAATTCATGGTTTATTTTTTAGCTGTAGTGATTAATTACCCTTTTTACCTTCCCACGTCTCTAGTGCAACAATAATTGATCAATATACTAGCAATCTAGGAGTTCTAATTTTATTTATGTAGACCCAAAAAATCTTCATCGAACTTCAGTGTAAAACTTCTGTCTTTAAGTCACGTCCTTTTCTGTGATCAAGTTGGAAACATCAATTACTGAGAAAGAGGGAATTGAATTAAATTTAATACCATTGAATACAACCTGCAACTTTGTTGCACTATTTTACTTTTATCTATAATACTACTGGCATGATGCAGAGATTGAGCCATTACAAATCATCTACAATGGCCTAATAGTAAACTCGGAGACGATTCTTTCTCCTCTGCTATTATTTACACGTCGCCGTTTAACCCCATTGTCTCTGACATAATCGAAACGCTTCCGCCAGAGAAAGAATTGTTCATATCCAAGATAAACTTGCTCGTACGTTTACGGCAGATGCTCCCTCCCTCCAAAGTTTATCTTCCCAAGGTAAATTGATTTAAACACAAATTCTGAATGGAGCTGGAGTTTTAAAAAAGAATCGGATCTGCATAGATTGAAGTAGCTCTAGATAAGCAACTTCCGCCAATCTTCATCCCCATTGCTCGCTTCTGTTTACGAACGCTTCCTCCCAATCTCTTCTTGGAGCAAGGATCTCGTCTCTGGTCTTCGCGTAACGTCAATGTTTCTCCTTTCTTTTTTAAAACTTGACGACATCCATCCGTCTTACCTCCACTTCCCCGGTGACTTTGCGCTTTTTGCTGTTCTTTATCTCGTGTATTCACAGATGTACAAATTTTGGTGAACAGCAAAGTGCTTACCATTATATTAGGTGGAGCTTTCAGTGGGTCCTCGAAGAAATGAAGCGTTTTTTACTCGAACGCGAAAACGCTTACCTCGCACAAAAAAAAAACAGTGAATAAGAGGAGATCCCTAGGGAAGATTAAAAAGTCGAAAGGAAGTGTAGGTGGCCCGATGAGAAAAGTTAACTACCATCGTTTATTAGGAGTGAATGCAAGAGTGCTTAGCTGGAGACTATTCTGAGGCATTCTTTACGAGGGTGTATATATTACCCGAAACGATGTAAGAGTAAGCCTTCTTTTCGTAGGGCTTGTTTTTGCAGGATTCCGAGTTAAATTGAATTAAGCCTGTTTTGCAGGTGAGGTAATTGATGCGCCTTTGAGAAGTTACACGAAATCACTTGGAAAGCTTTTGGCGTTCGTGGCAGCGTGAAAAAGAAAACTCTTCCAATTTGTTAAAAGGAGCAACTGGCGAAAAGGTGTGTATTATTTTAAGTAAGTGTATACTTTGCTTAATGCTGTGCGAAATAATTTTGACACTGACTGACGGCGAAGGAAAAATTAAGGGGCTTTTGGAAGGTACTCCTTTAAATTGCGTCGAGAATGAGTTGATATTTAAAGGTGACAACAGTGACAGGGCCATTTTCTAATGGGGGCGAATGTGGGAGGTTGAATTTCAGGAGTGGCATTTAAACCTCGCTATTTTATGGAAGGTTGCTAATAATTGTCTTTGATCTCACTCTTTAGTAGGTATAGAAAGATTTCGACTAAAGATGCTATTCGTCATGAATATCATTTTTAAACCAGGCCTTGCGATGCCTTCCTCACAAGGGTAGAACTATCAAAGCATCGAAACGTCAATATCGAATCTTCAAGAATTCTTGGGAGAAAATATTTCAAATGGAAACCAAAGTAACGAAATTTGGTTAACGTTAAAATTACCAGGAATTAGATGATTCTGAAATGAATTAAAGGATTCCTACTGTAGACTAATTAACAGAAGATAATTGGATGCCGTTTCACTAAAATTGAAATTATTACTTTATCACAGATCCCAGTTCCTTTTCTGCCAGAAACCTATTTCAGAAAAACCTTTGAAGCGTATCTCATGATCAACATACAACCCCCTCATCGTCATCGCTATCTGAAGGCATCCCTTTTCCATTTACAAAGCCAAAATTCAATTACAATAATTGAAAGGGAAGTGGCGGAGCTAATTCACTCCATGACGAGCGCCCAATGACCTAAATCTCTCAATTGAACTACAGACTTTGTAGCGGCATCATAAAATTTAATCTTTGAATCTCACAGTAAAAGCCGCTTTCTAGGTTATGTGTGAGTTGTGTACAAGAGGCTAATCTCAGCTCAGTTCAGTCTCGGTGTGCGTCTCTCTAAATTCCTGGATCCCGTCTCGCACATCCGTCTCCATCTGTTTGGTGTTTACATTGAAACTTGATAGACAAGGAGTTCTTTAGGAAGCATCCCTGGATTGGGTTAAAGATGCTTTAAAGGAAATGGAGCAGGCACATATTCCGCATGTGTCGAAGAGTTCGTGTGGTTATTATCGTGTCTAATGAACAAATTATTCCTCTAATTAGCTCTATTAGTCTTCAGATCCACCAACCGAGCCCACGTTTCGCAGTCAGTTGCCTTATACACTCCTGTAGATATCTGGGGATCCGTAAGCGCTTCCCATGTTTATTTATGCCATTGGTAATTAATTTCTTTATTTTTCTCTTTCCCTGCGCTTTAAAGTAAGGATATCCCGTTCGAGTTTGCTTTTTTCCGGGATCTCTTCAAGTACCATCATTTGACAGAATCCCAGGAATATGCTCCTCATTTCACATGTATACATTAAAGAAGATTCATCTGAATACTTCTCTCAGGATGTGAGGAAGCAACGCAACGCAACGAAATGAAATGTTATTCTAATCCCTGCCGACACGTTGCTATGTTGATATGTTGGATGGGTCTGGGGAGTATCGAATAAGTGAAGCCCCTGGGATTTTTTAAAGCATCCAGAGGGATGATTGCCATCACTTAAAAATGATTAGATTGGAACTTGTATTGAAATCAATTCGTGCCTCTGGGATAATGGCATGGATTTATTCAGATTTCGTTGGAATTTTTATTGTTTCTTAAAGAATATTATTTTATCTGGCCAAATGCGAAATTTTCAATTTATGTGTGGATGAGAGTGAAAGTAGGGATTGTAATTTTGTAGGATATTTCGACTCGAATGTGTCTCTCTCAATGGCGGAATATGGTTCTGCCTTTAACTCCATGGGAATTGCATTACAGTATTTCTTGCCGTCTAGGCTTTAAGGCTGGAAGCTTATACATTTCAAATTTAATCGAAAACCTAAATTTACCAATTGCTTTTTATTATTATTCGGTTACACATCTCCGATTTCATTTTCCAACTTGTAGCACATTGTTTCCTTCTAAGAAGTCGTACTTTATGGTAAGATTATATATCTCGACCGTCTTCCTCTTCACCGGAAAATTTAATTTTTGCTTGGAATCCACAGAATTTCTTACATTTCCTCAACTATTTGCATCCAAGAAGTGTTGAATTCGTCCTGAATAATGCAGTAAGGCTGCAATTTTCCCACTAGTATGGCATAGAATTCAAGACATACCTCACCGCATCTCTAGTATCGACTTCACAGGAAGATTTTCTGCAGGAAAGGGCGAAAATGCCTTTCAACTTTCCGGCTCTCATTATGCTTTCATGAATATTTTCAAAGGTATTCCATTGAAATGAGCATAAAACGCTCGAACCATTTACATAAAACGCATCACTATCCTCCAGAAGGAGTTCCTAACCTCACTGAGCTCACTTCTGAGCTCAGAGGTCAGAAACCGTTTTGAATGAAATTCCCAGAGGAAAACTCCATGGATGAACTGTAAATAAAATGTTCAAAAGCTTTTATCCAAAGTGCTCACGTGGCGAAGGGAAACACCTCCCTGTGAAGAGAACTACGCGTGCAGGTACAGTATCTACTTAAGGGTTCTGTAAGATTATTTTACTCCTTACAACTATCCCGGGTCCTTTCTTGCCTGCCCTGAGCATGTATCGAATACAAAAGAATTCTGCGAAGTCTTTGGTTATAGGAATTTTCATCTAGGGATACCTTACCTCTGGAGTACCTTACTATTGTTGTTGTTGTTGTTCTTTAGGATCTCCTTGAGGTGAGGAAGAAGGCATCCACTTGGCGGTGAAAATGGAGAGAAGTACATTGCACTTACATATATGAGAAGTGGACGTACAAAATGTTGTTAGGTTTCAACCGCTTCGCCCTTTTTTAGGATTTCCCTCTATCTAACCAGGTTTCCTCCTTCTGGCTCGCTGTGCTGATAAAAACACTTTTTATGCTCCGTTTGCCTCATGAAAGTTTTTCCCAGAAATATTGTCGGGGAAAAAGTTTTCAGCTTTCATCACCGTGTGTAGGGCGTGTAGTGTTTCCTGCCACTAACGTAGCCACTTTGTGTGTTAGTCTTAAAAATTAGTGAAATTTGCCGTTGGGGCGCTATTCCTCTGGACTCTTGAGCATCGTAAAGGGGGACGGGATGGGAATATAAGTTCATTCCCTTATGTGATTTTCCTTTTAAGTCTTACTTTTTGTTGGTATTTTAGCTTTAGTTGAATATATACATGTTAAAAGAGTGCCGCGGGAACCCCTGCTTTGAGATAATAAAAGGGGATTATAGTATGGTGCTACAGGGAGCTCGGTAAAGTTAATAGCGTTGTAAACTTAAAATCTGGATCTTTACATGGGAACAAATAAAATGAATTTTTAAGAAATTCGTAGAAGCAGATTTTTCAGTATATGCTCTGAAAGGAGTGAGAAGTTTCTACATTGACGACGATGGACATTTCGAATCGTTTTTAGAGTTGGCCTATAATTTCACTTTTTTTTCTGCAAATTTGGGCCCTTCGAACCAGATACAGATAACAAAATTCCCTTCTTTTGTAGAAAAATTACTATGAACAATTAATTTAACACTGGTCCTTCGAGCCGGATATAAACTAGTAATTGACGACATTAATTTGAATAAATATTTCTCTTAAGAAGCTGATTAAATAAGGATAGAGGAGCAAGTGAACCGTTTCTACATGATTTGCATTGTTATTTGAAAAAGCTATAAGCACTAACTCAACTCCACTTCAGTACCTAACATTCAAGCCTCCAGATCTAAAACCTTTAGTTTTTCTGCGAAAAATGTGGGACTAAAGCAATTTCTGTTTCTCAAAGATTTCATTTGGCCAAGTTTGTAATACATAGCAAGTTTGTAATCTGATTAAAATTAATTCCATTATTAATTGGAGAACTATTCTACCTTTTCCCTTTATGTGGATTACAATCAAATTCCTTAAGCCATTCTCTTTGAATTATGAAAGACAAAGCACCGATCTAATTGCAACAATTCCACTAGGACACATTACTCTTGCATGCATTACCACACTTTTGTTTAATGCTTTTGGTAAGTCTAGATTACCTGAATCCCCTCACTCACAACTTGAGGAATTGTTACACCCGGAAGTCTTAAATCACCTGAAGGGCTGATAAATTTATCCGGTGTCTTCACTAAATCTGCCCTTGCACAACTCATTCCTAATTGAATTTAATGACAGCAATGGTCGCATATAAGTAACCACTTGAGGGTTGTAATCAAAGTGGAGTCTGTAGTTCCAGTTTTAGCTAAACGGGACTTTCACTTCCCTGGAATTTATGTACTTGGGAAGTTCAAGAGCACAAAAAGGAGGCATTTCTCTACCCCGAAACCATTGCATGTCAAGGGGTAAGCTATTTACAGGCAAAACTAAGCCTTTGGGCATTCATTGCCCGTAAATTATAGTCTGTAGAGATGCAAAGCAAAAGCCGTCTGAAATGGGCAATTTGCATTTAATATGAACCCAGCACAGGTAAATAAGTTCAGTGCTCTGATTGTTGCCTTTTTCACAAAAGACGTGGAGGCTTATTGCACTGGACCAGGGAACATGAGCTATTTTTTCTGTAACGTGCAGCTGGTGTGCACTGGTGCTCTGCACAGTTCACGTTCCAGCTCAGATAAACAACTTCCCAGGTTCAGGGCTCAGGGATGTACCCTGGTATCCATGGATACGGACAAGGGCACGAACAGAATTACTTTTGCAGGCCTCGTCGTTTTGACATAACTCTTCAGAACTGGGAGAAAAGCTCTTCCGCTGATGAATGGAGACCATAATCCTAGAATCCTGTACCCTATGACTTCCCAGGGATATTACACCGATGAACTTGTTTTGCATGATAAGTAATTGAGATAAAAACTGTAAGGCGCATTTTGCGGCTGGTTCTGATTTATATGCCTCGTTGAAGTCGCATTGCTGGGGTCACAATTCTTGTCTCTCTATCTCCCTATCCGGAGGTTGGTATTCGCATTGTGCTCTATTCAGAAATAATGCAGGCCGCAGTCGAGCTTATTATGCTCTCTCAAATGCTGTTATCTGATATCATTCTGTAAATTATGCGAAACGAATTCATGAGGCTAAATTTTAGGGGTATTTTAAGTTACGGCCAGCATTTAGTGTGATTAGATACGAGACCGAGTTTCACAGTGTGTGCAGGTCGGTGCTAATGTTCTCTCCATTATGAATTCATTATAAATACGGCACATCTGAAGAGCTTCGCAACTTTGGAAGCATGGACTTCGTAGTAAAGCTCTGCTACTTTGATGCCGTATTAAGGGTAGTTTCTGTTACAGTGTTTATCCGGAATAATTTTGGTAATCTTGTGGAGGACATTTCAAATGAAACCAGTGTGAGTCGTCCTTTGATAATATGTTCATTATTCATTTCGGGCAACCTAATGCTTATCAACGTAGATTTAACTAATGGTCTGGTGTTTGGTGCATTATTTTCAGTTTCGCACTGTTTTTGTTATTCATTAGAATTTTTTTTTAATCTTCAAAGCTTTTTGAGACGAATTTATTGTCGAAACAAGACAACGGTGAGTCATTCATGCAACTCTTTACATTGTGGAAATAAAATACATCGCGGGGGGTTAAATCTAGAGAATACAGTGGGTGTTCAACCAATCCGCTTTCTGAATCGCGGCCATTGCAAATTCGGACTTGTGTGCTGGTGCGTTGTCCTGATGGAAGGAGAGTTAATCATATAACTATCCGATCTATCAGAATAATTGGTTCAACTTTTCCAAGATTCCAAGTTTACCACTTGCTAACCGTTGAGCATGCTAGAGCAGAACCTCCTAATATCCCCACCATGTCCATGGCCATCTCAGCCTACGAAAATTTACTAAAGTTGGTTGAATGAAATTAAACCCACCACTATTTTTTAAAATCCGAAAAGTTGGAACAATTGCCATGCTTTTCAACCCGTCATTCTTCCAAGGTGAAAAATGTGCACAGATTTCTTTTCAGAGATTCTGAAAACTTGTATTATTTCAGGGCACGGGTTAAGATCAAAGTCATAAAACAACTGTACCCGGCTCCTTCCCCATCCCAAACATAAATCCCACATGTGTCAAAACACTTGAAAACTCCAGACATTGCACAGGAACTACCAACTAAGAGAAAGTCTTCTGCCATCATCACGACCAAAAGCTGGAAGTCGCAATCGTCCATTCAATCTTGCCCCGCACACTAACTTGTCGCGAAACTTTGTCGTATGCTTTGTTCAGAATCCCTTTAAGGCACAGTGACATTTTGCTTGGTCTGATACTCTGGTTGCATCGTTGTCCAGATATTGGAGCATTGCGAAAGGGCATCCAAACTGATATCACTTAGATCTGGGAAGGCATCAAAGAAACTATATGTTGCCCATCTTCATTCAACCTACTTCCCACAGGACATGACACTGGCTGGTTGGTGAAAAAAAAGCAATTCTTAGTTGGGGTGGACCCACCAATACCTTTGGCGAGTCCTTCGTTTTCGTTTTAAAAGGAAGCCGGAGGTGAATTATTTACGACTCGAACAGAAAAAGCTTTTAGTACAACTCTGGGTAACAAATGCAACCACCAACGGACGCAGCAAGGGAGGAATAGAACTGGATCCTGTCTTTTCTCTGTTCTGGGAGATAGGACGACCTCCAGTGAATAAACCTTTGCGGCCCAGTAAACAAAAGGACGGGAGCCGTCAGAATTATTCAAAATGAGTTATACGCGCATTTGTTATTGTCCTCGTATGTCGGGTTCTTCTCCGGGTAAATTGTTATTACAAAAAAAAAAAAAAAGGAGGAAATTAAAGTGATGCAATTAAACCCTCGGTTGAAAGTTCAGGGGACATAAGGGACGGCGATCTTCTTCGTGATAAAAGATTTCTCTTGTCACAACCGGTTGCAATTTTTCGATATTTATGACCCCACTGGGAGTGGACATTGTGTCCCTTGAGTTGGAGGACAGGAAGGATGCCGGCTTTAATCCCCGGTCTTCTTTTGTATTTGTGCATCCGAACTGTGGCATTCTATGAGTGCATATTCTCATCATCAGTGTAGCAGCCCATACCATCGTAGGAGTCCTGAACAATATTTTCATTCGTTTCAGGAATATTCGCATTTTTTGTGTCCGGCAGATCCCCAAAGTAGAGAAGTAATAACTTGTCCCGATATATGAAGTGCTCCGGTTTAGCCAGTGATGGGATATATGTCTGGAAAAGAAAAAGAGTGCACCATTACAATTGATCTGAATTATTCATGGAAGGGATTAAGAATTGTAGAGAGGAAATATTGCGTTGTTTTAAGGGATTTGTCGGAACTTTTGTGGAAATGAAGTTATGGGTGTTTCCCAAGAGGAGGTATCAAGTGCTTAGAAATATTATTCTACTCTGTGAGTAGTTTATTTTAAACCGAGTTTCAATTAACCAAATCGAATTTTTTGGTTATACCTTTTTGTTTTGATGTCTATAATAAAATATTTCTGCATCCAGTGTAGCCGTCAATTAATAAAAATCCAAATTACATAATTATACCAAATGCCCGAGGCGACCTGATTCTCTCCTAATTTTTCTTCCACTTCCGTCATGAATTAAACCTTGGAACCTTGGGGTATACTGCACTGGGAGGATCTTCAATTCGAAGATCTATGAATGATTTATCAAAAGATTTACTGAAGTCAAGCGAACTAAGTGTTATAAAGCTGTCGTCATCAAGCTGCGTAATGGGTAGACTCCTTGTTGCTAAGTTGTATTTTTTTCTATGATCTCTTCTCGCTCTAACAGTTGTAACTTTCTATGAAAATATAAAATTTCCCACAATGTCCGACAGGACCAACATATCCGCAGTACTGAAACTTGTCGATACTCACGTCGGATTCATTTGCATAAATAAATATGAAATAATTTGTCTGAGGTTCCTCGGAGCCAAAAAGGCTTCGTGTTTCTGTTATACCGTGCTCAAAGTTGCATTATTTGGTTATATTTAGAATAAAATTTTAATAAAAATTCAAATTACATAATTATACCAAATGCCCGGGGCTACCCGATTCTCCCCTAATTTTTCTTCCATTTCCATCATGAATTATTGATTATTGTTTTTTATTTTGTTCACTTTTCCATGGACTTTTCTCTAAAAATTATTCCCTAAATATTTTTTAAACGTATTTGATTTGATTTTAATTTACATTGTAAAAGCAGGCAGGCAGGCAAGCGCATATTTTAGGTGGAATTAAAGCCTTTCGGTAGAATTTACGTTAGATGAGACTCCAGGAAATGAAAAATAAAGTTGTGAAGCTTCATTTTTAATGAGTTTGAATAGAATTCATAAATTACACAACTACATTCGTCTGTGGGGCAAAAATCCCAGTCCCAGAGAAACGGACAAACCCTCCTTAATCAAGTAAACCTCGTCTAAATCAAATTGAAATGACCAAGAGAAAAAACGAACCAGAAATATTTGTATGAGGTCGACAGGAAACCTATTTCTATTTACGTGTCATGATTTCAATATTCTCATGAAACTGACAAGTAAAAATGAATAGGTATTTCTGGTGTTGTGCACCTCGTCATTAATCATCTGAAAGTGACGTAGAACGAGTTTTCCAGGAGAGCCGGGCTGCAGTTCAAAGCACTCCGGCATTTGTACCAAAAATTCGGAATCATTTTCCTTTCAAGTGTTTTCTAAATTACCAAAAAAGGAACATAGTCACATTCACCGAAAAGAGGCGATTTTTTTTCCTTGTTTTTCATTTTTCATCAAATTAATCTCGACTAACAGCAAGATAAAAGGGGGACCAGGTTTTTGGTGAGTTTATTTCACCGCAATTTCACAACGTAATGAAACGCGGGCAGGCATTCATTATAATCACTTGATTTACTTCCAAGAGCATAAAAGAGGAGCAAATTCTATTTAATAACAGCAATCTTTAGTTTGCTCCTGGCATTTTTCTCCCCTTTTTGATGGACCGCCCGCAGTGTCAATTAACATTTAACACTCACCCCATGTTTTTTTTTGATGGGAGGAAAAAATTCTTTAAACGCTTGACCACTTCACAGTAATGGTGAACAACTCAATGGTTAACCAAAAAATGCACTTTGATTTATTACCCTCCTCGAAATGAGGCATCCAAATTGTGAAATTTGTTAAATACTTTGGACATTTTAATTGGCCGTTCAGAATAATAGCCGCCTGGTTTAGACTTGAAGTGGAGTGGAGAAAAAAACGTGGCAGGGAAAAGGATAAATGGAAATAAATTCAGTGCTTTACTGCTGCTAATGATGGGCATTGAGAACAGCCATAATTTATGTGGGAAGAGTAGAGAACCTGGTGTCATTTTAATTTGGTAAAATTACTATGATATTGGCCTTGTTTCATTTTTGTAGTAAACATGTCAATTAATGATTTCATGCATGAGTACTGTATCGGTAATGCAATACAGGGTAATGTGTATAACTTTGTAACATGAACAAAGCTTTGGAGGAAAAACAAATACACTTTGGCATGTTATGGCCATTGTCGTGGGAGTTGGTGTAGTTAAAGATTGCTTTGTCAACAAGGACTTTACAATGGGAAATTTTATTATTCTCTACAACCCTCAAAACAGCTCTCTATATGACTTGATCACACCCACTGTCGACATTAGTCACTCAACATTGCCTTTGCGCTCGCAGGTGAGGATCATCCGTCGATGTATGAGACTGTAACTTAGGAACTTTGGCTTAGCATAACATTCTCTCTTCTCCAGTACCTTCTTGGGTATTGCTGCGTTTACAGCTCTGTTATTTACGGATTCTACAGGGTTTCCCTTCCCACTATAAATCACCTGTGGACTCACTTGGTAGCTGACACCCAGACCCCAAGACTTATGTGCTGAGCTGTTATAAGGATTTTACCTTTTAGACAAGAGTCGCCTTCTATTTCCAACTGAAACTATAAAACGCAATCTCTTGTTTCTTTCTACTTTTTCCAAGATTGCGCTGCACCACTATAGAACATCACTTTACTCTCTGGTTCAGTGGATTGTAAAATAGGCGGAAATGAATCATTGCATACTTTTTACACTGAACAAGCATTTTTCATAAAAACAAGCGACGATTGATAGAATATTGTATTCCAAAAGTAGAGTCCAACTCTCAAGTGGACCAATTAATTTTTTACTGCCCTCTTAATGAATTCCCATCAACTTACTTCTAACTTAATTACCCAACTTCATCACGTCGAATTACTTCCAACTCATGTACCCGACTTCTACAAGTCACGCTGCTCCAACCCCCAGTATAATAAAATTTTGAAAACTCAGGATACCGGAAGGGAACCACAATTTTCCTTGAAAATGCACGTAGTAAACACGAAACGAGTGCCGGAAAATAATTTTTGGCCAAGACTCAATACTTTGATCTTCTGAACTAGATTCCTTCCCCATAAATCAAGCATTACTCAAAAACTTTATGAAGTATTCTGACACCAGAACAAAACTGTTCCTGGTTCCTGGTGCTTGTTTTTCTAGCCTCCTGCTTTTGGGTGGAAGTCAGTCATATCTTTGGGGTAAGGAAAACTTGCCTTTGTCATTCCCACGGCACAACAAACCCTCAAAAACGAAAATATTCCCCCAAGAGGCTGTGCTTGGCCTGATTTTTGGGCGTCTGCTCTTCGTGATAAGAACAATAAAAAGAAATGGGTTGCATCAAGCACCACCAGCATCACACTGAGACCATCATCCCATCACCCCCGAAAGAAGCACCACAGACTACAAAAACAAAAACAGAAAAAGTTAACGAACTAATTACCTTAAATTTGTTGGGAAAGGAGCCTATTCAACTTCCGAACGAGATGTTCTCAGGAGTCAAAGGGTGTAATAATGTTGAACATAACTCTTAAACTTTGAACGAGTCTATACACGGCTGACTTGTACGAGACCCCTGGTCCTTATTTGATTTCCTCAAACGGTTACGGTACGTTTTGCTGCCATTGTTTTTTTTTCATTCCCCCCCTCCCATTTTAGTGGTATCTTCAAACGCGCTTTGAATATATATTTTCTTTTTTTCCACGATTTTTATCTGGTGAACCCCATGCTCTAATTACTCTGGAGATTTATGGCCGGCCAGGGCTAATTTTCACAATTGAATCGAGTTTTCCGGAGTTAGAATTCCCCTTGTGTGGTGAAATCGGGTCATTTTAGAGTTTTTCTTGGAGTTTCTTACTGGTAGGCAACCTTGAAATTTTCTTAATTACGAGAAAAATGTCAGTGGTAAGTTACTGATGGGAATGAAAATTGAATACCAATTCAAGAGCAGTTAATTATGGGAAGAATCAGTTCTTTGTACAAGCGGGAAATTTTCGCTGAGGGAAAGGATGAAGTCTTGTGAACTCCCATTGCACTGCATTGAAAAAAAAAACAGACGTGAAACGGTCTTAAACGAGCTGCAATAAAGACGGTAGTGCAGTAAAGTGGATAATTACTTTTGGACAAGAAGTAATTTAGTATTTCTCAGATATTGTTTAACTAAATAACAACTGGTAGGACTAAAATTCTTTACAATTCCACATTTAAGAAACGAGGTCTCTTGAATAACTTTTTTTTGTTGTATTTTGGAGTATACCTAAAATGGCGGAAAGTCCGATTTTTCCAGAAGTGCACTGTGTGATGTTGGAACCTCTGTGACCCCACAGAATAAATAAAAGAAAGTGACTATTTGTAGGAGTAGGCTCAGGAGATACCCCGTGGGTATCTCGGGTTCGTTTTTTGTTTATTCGATTCACAAATCGCATTTCTCACATTTTAGTAGGCTATCCCGAATTATTAATTTTTGCAATTTTGTGTTGTATGGGTTGAGAAGAATTCGTTATTTTTAACCTTATAAGAGTCACGCAATATGAGAGATGTTGTATTCAATACAGGAAGAACCATTTAACGAAAGTATGCGCTCAGGACTTTTACATTCGCACTCCCCAATTATAAATTCTGTTTAACTTTATTTATTTGTTTTATATTATATTTTATTTAGTTTTCATTTTAGTGTCATTTGTAAAATCTGGTTTCTTAATTTCTCCAAATCACAAACCTTCAACTCAGCCTGTAAATTAAATTTTGACTTCCTGCCACTTGTGGCGCCATAGAACTTTATATGGCCCTTCAACCGTTTTACTCTTACGAGCTTTATTTCACTAGTGAGAAACGTTTGTGACGCCATTTCCCTTAATTAAGTTTCTTGCATTAATTTACGGGCAAAACCCAAATGGAAGAAAAAAATGGAACCATTTCCGGCACAACATTTAATTTCACCTTAAAACTGTAACAGAAAAAAACATATCCCCTGTAATTTAACATTAATTAAAGCCTAAGAATTATGGTTAAGTCACGAATCCTAAACCACGCTTAACCTTGTCGACCTGGCTATTATCGAAAATTACAAGCGGGTTTTTTTTCCACCTGAACGTACATTGTCCTCCCTCGTCATCAATTTTCGCACAACGACTATTTAGGTCAACCCCAGATCCCACACTAGTGGGACTTCCAACTTGTTTTAACGCCACTTTGCCCATCCGAGCCATTGTCAGAAATGGAAAAGCACAAAAAGGGGTTAAAGGTAGCGCAACAAAAGCATTTAATGGAATTCCTGTTACACAAGAACGTAGCTTTATAACTGGCTTTGTCGCGAGCTTCAGTTTTCCGCCCCCACCATTAGCACCCACCTTGGTAGGCTCTCCTCAACCGATCGGCGGTGTACACAAAACTGATTGAACCTGAATAACGAAGCGAGGGTGGTTAGTAGTCATTGCCGTGCTCTCCATAGACAAAGCACTAATTTTGAAAATACCTCAATCTGTAGAAATTATTTCGCAGCTTTTAAAAGGGCTCCTGTAAAAGTTAGACAAACAGGATATCCCGTCCATACTCCGAAATTTGATAGTCACATTCTGCATGGTAGGTATGTGATGCCCCCATTCCCTTCAGGAATTGTTACAAAAGCAAAGGATTTCATAGTGCAGCAAATTTCAAAATAAACGATTTAGTAGCACAGATTTAGGTGGTTTGAAATATGAATGGGGATGACCTGGTGCCTCGCATCGAAAATAGCCCGGAAATCACAGAAAATCTCGGTCTGGCTATTCGCATGTGGTCTGGCTGTTAGGTGGAGCTCGTTTCGAGAGGTATGTGGCGCCGAATGGTATAGCACGGGTTACTCCCTGTATAAGCTCTGTTTAAATTTAATGTTGAAATTTTAAGCAGGGCAAAATTTGTGGGCTTTGCGAATATCCTGCGATTAGTCGACCACTTTAATGCTTCGCTACTTATTCTGGGCTATTTCCACGATTTCCGCTCGACCATTATCAGTTGCTGCTGCATAAGCACAGATTAGTGATGAAAAACTATTCCCTGGACTCGTTGGGGAGCAAGCGCTGCTATCGTCCAAAAATGAGCCCTTTTCAATACGATTTCTTCCTTTTCTGAGGAACTGCCAGCTCAACAGAATTCTCAATGGAAAGAAATTGAAGCGGGGTCACATTGACTCCTTTAGCGATTTAGTTGAGCCTTTCATTTCTTGGCACTGGTCCAAAGTTTGGAAGATCCTTCACATTCTGCAGGATGAAACTCAGCCGTGAACTTTGAACAACAGAAAATTTCCTTGAACGTGGTCCTCCCACGCTCAGTTGGCACGTCTTCACCCGCAGGGCCTTTACAGTGTGCTGCTACGTTTCCCCCTGATTGTGTTTTCGTAATTTCCTCTGTTATTCTTAGGATTTTCAGAAATTGAAATTTAAATTGTTCGCTTCTATTGAATTTTATTGGACAACATTTGAAGCGATTCGAGGTGGTGATATCGACGACGACGACGACGACGACAACAACGATAACAAGGGCAACGGTGACAGCGTTGGCGGCGAAATTAATTTCAATTCAAGGCTCATCTAGGAATGGAGTTCTTCGTATTTTGAATCGACTTTTGTACTGCTGTTTGAATAAATAAACACACATTGTGTCGAGAATCGTCTTGAATTTTGTTTTAAGCATTTGTTGGAGGTGCACTTAACTTGGGTACAAATGGAATTAAAGTGGTTCTTGGAGATTGTTGGGACTAAAAAGTTTTGTCAAAACTTCCTCGAATATTTTCAGATCAGTTTACGCCGTAGACTAGCAAATCTCCAATCAATCGATGGGGTATCGCCCAATAGTGCTTTGCAAACTATTTTATAGTCCACATTGCTCAGGATTACTGGGCTTGAGTTCCCCATCTTCTGCTCTGCATCCTCCCTTCCCTTTAGAATCAGGTGCAGAACAGACCGCCTCCAACTGGAAGGCAGATCAGGCGTCCCTGGTATTAAAATGGCTCAACTTTAGTTTGGTATTCGGATATCTGCAGGCTCGCCACTGCATCTAACCAACCAGTCAACTATACCACTGATTCATTATCATAACATTCGATTACGAAGCCAAATCTATAACTTGGTTTGAGTATAGAGGAAAAATGAAATGATATGGAAAATTAGCAGGAACTACAATCCGAACTTCTTTAACGACAAGGGGAATTTCATTGTTTCATGCTACAAATCCTGCAATCGGTTTACATGTTACCCCAGTTCAATGGGGTGAATACCTCGATTAATGGAGCAAATGAGTGTAAAATTGCAATTTTACCCTAAGGTGATTGTTTCGACCATCGACAGAAGCGAAAAAAAACCCTCTAGCAAATGCCCCCCGCTCTCCGGATGTAATCATATAAAAATAACACGCTCAATCTACTCAATCAGTGCCAAATGAGACTATTTTTATTCAAAATCGACGTTCAATGGCAGACTGGCAAGCGCCAACTGCTCTTATCTATCGAACACAAGACTTCTTCCAGCACTTGGAGTGTTTACCAAGGAATGAGCTGAGAACAGCATTAGTTTTCCATACGAAAAAAAATCCCTATACATGATTCAACCCTTTCATGTCGCCGTTCTTATCTCGGAAATTTCCATATAAATGGGTCAAACATCGTATAATGCTTGATTCCATTTAAGTTGGAGGCAATAAACACCTCATCAAAGAGACTCTTATGCCTCTACCGTTGTCGTTCATGTATGTACAGTGTCAAGTGACTTCCTGGTTATTGGACGGAGCTAGCTAGTAGCTGCCCACGTAAGCCTTGAAGGGATCAGCTGCACTAAGGTATAGGTATCCAAGCAAACTACGTAATGCAATGACTTTGAAAATGAATTTCCTGACTTTGGATGGTATCAAGACTCGGGAATTGTCTGGGGGAGATAAGGTCAGTGTGAAATTAAAATAGCTTGAGGGTACCGCCTGCCTTAACAAGGAAAGGAAGCCTGGTTACTTGTAAATTAATAGCTGAGCTAGGTGTACACCGGATGGTACAGAAATGGATAGGAGGGTTCGCGACTCTATCACTATTCAGTATTGTGTGTTGGTCTAGCTAACGTCAAAGAAAACATGATCTGGAAGTACGATCAAAGTAACTGGGGTATTTTATGACGTAGTTAAATTGCTTATTACTGAACAGTAAGACTGGACGCTTTGTGTCTGGCAGGTAGGCGTCTTATTACATTCAGGTTGTCATGTTGTCTTGTTTTGCTGATGTCATGTGACAGAAGAACAAGGTGTGTCTTGGACTTTTCTTATAGAGGTGATGTAAGGTAGCAAGAATAAGAGTCATTGCCTTTTAACCCCAAGGATAATAAAGTATCTACTATTGAATGAGATTTTTACCAATTCCCTCGGGGGTGTTTATTTACTGCAATCAACTAGGACATGAATGCTGATAAACTTCGTTATTATACAAATTTCAATGCTTCTGACTAACTAACTTTTTTTTTTTAATTATTCGGAAATCTGAGGTTTTGAAGGGCCCAATGTTTTCGGTGGTTAATTTAATTTCCAACTTCCCATCTCTTTAAGTGTTTCGACTGTTTTTTTTAATGATCCCTTCGGATCATCGCGGTGGTATAGTCGCCACAGCTGCATCAGTTTACCCTCATTTTAACATTTTATTTCCGGAGTCAAAAATCCGGCAATTTTAGGTGCATCGTGACCTGGACTCCTTTAGCTACAAACATTATCCCCCACCAAAAAAAGGGGGAACAGGAAAAATAAAGAAGAAAATTCTTTTTCTTTAAAGCTCATACCGAGCTCCAAAAAAAACACAATTCAGAAGCAAAAACTTTGTCGAAACGAACCGAGAAAAGTTTTGTCTTTTAGAGCAAGACACATTTGGTGTCCCCCTGTCGCTCCAGAACTCTTGTTTGCCGTGTGGCTTTCCTCATATCCATCTTTGGTGCAGTACAGTCATGTTCCAGTTACTCTTGATGTCACTGCGACTCTAGAAGTCTGATGTGGTCCCCCGGCAGTGTATCTGGTGAAGATAAATCACGAAATCTCAGAGCGAATAAGCTCACATCTGATTTATGTCGCCTTAATAGCATTTTGCGGCAGTTAACTTCGTTAAGTTTTTTTTCATGGTTCCGGAAAAGTAGGTTTTGCCCCATTCTTTGGAAATTCCTGCATCAATTTTTTTTCCTCTTTAAGACTGCCGCAAGCAAGCTAATAGTCGGCTTAAAGAAACTGGAGGGAATCTAGACCTATATTTAGAGAATGTGTTTATTATTAGAACTGGAGTAAAATTGTGACTCGGGTAATGTCTTCCGACCACTGGGGTGTTGTGGATTGTTGAGAAGTTCATTTGAGGTTATTAAAATAGAGTAGAATAGAAATCGTGCTTCACGTCAGCCGCTTGTGTAAAATTCACAATATTCTCGTAGCACAATGGTCTGAAATATTCCTTTCTTATGAAAGAGCTCTTCCAGGGCATCTCCTCCGTCTTTTGAAATCCCTTGAAATATGAATAATGCAAAGAAAGAAAAAGCGTTTTACGAACTTTATCCAAGGTTAACCTTTAACATGTATGCTGATATGTAATCAAGGGGCGACTCCGGCACAATGGGAAGAAAGATCACCTGAGCTGAAAACCAGACGCTGAAAAGACTTATAGAGTATCCCATAAAAGGAAACCACATCATGCCGCAATTATTAAATTTTTTGACTCAATCATTTCTGAATACCATGGAAAAGGAGCACGATTTCATTGGTATCTGAGAACGTACAGAACGTCGCAACAACAAGGACTTAGGTACCTGCAAAAGGCTCCCATTTCTGAGGACTTTATTCAGAAAGAAATGTTTATCCAAAGGAACCCAACCGAAGGATGAGGAACATGTTTACTGGAGATGAGAATGACGACAACGACAAGAATAAGAGAAGGAAAGTGGGTGGATTCGTGGTACTAAGATAAAATTTCACTCGAAAATAAGAAAATTCCTTCGTCATCGGGCAAATGATAAAATATCATCCCGACCTTGCTTTATATCTCTGTTCCTTCCAACACGAGACGGTTTCATGTTCTAATGAACTCAGTTCCGTCGGAGACGCAGAGATTCAAAAAGTATCTAGTCCTGAATCAAGTGGATAAATACGTAATCTCTCATCTGTAGGAATCCTTTGATCTCTCGTACAACAGGTCTTTCTGGTGGGGTCAGAGAATAGCAAGAGCAAAATTTCTAGGGAAAATTTTAGTGTTATTGTCTTCACTGGGTAGGTGAAAACTTGTGTGGCCCCCAGGGGGATTTCTCGTACACAGTTGCAAGTCACAGTTAACACGTTTGGTCACTTCAGATATTTTATTTGGGATTTTTTTTTTAGGTTTTACGGGAACTATAGAGTGGAAATGGTTTACAGCTGGACAGATCTGAGAACTCCATTGGGGGAAGTAATAAAGATAGAAGTTCACTAATAGGGATTTTTCCAGGAAAAACTTAAGCTTTTAGCGTTTAATAGAGATCGCAGCAAGTCAGTTGGTTACTATTAGACGGACGTAAAATTGAAACAAATAAACATACCTATGTCAATCCACCTGACTGAATCTTCAAGTTGTTTTTGTTTTCACTTCTGCCTGGTGACAGTACCTGGTGGAAATGAAAGAACATTTTGGTATTTGCTTTTAATTTTGTCTTGTTGTACTTGGTAAACGCAAAAGATAATCTTGTGGAAGATATATAAGCTTTACGGTTCTTTTTTTTAGTAATTTAAGGAGGATAGGAGAGAAAATTGCTTTGTATTCGAATGTCTCTTATACGTTTTTCATTTAGGGTTGGATAGGGTGCAAGTTGGAGTTTGTTAAATTTATATAGAACCGAACCATGACCCTGAGGATTTGAAAACCTTATTACTATTTTCTTGATAGTGGGTTTAATTGGATTCACTGACTACTTTTGTATTGCAAAACAGAGATCTTGATCTTAAGATTGCAGATATTGAAATCGATTCTAAAAAATGCAGTCAAAATTGCGAAAAATGCAGTGTGTTTTCATCAGCCAGATCCAGTGATCTCATCATTGAAAGCTCTGAAAAGAGTTAGTCAAACCTAGGTATGTAATAAAAACGTAAAGAATACATTGCTTTTATTGAAAGTCTCCTCCTACCTAAATTACATCTGGTTTATTATACTTCTGCTCTACAATTTTGATTTGTCTCTTGATCTCAATTCTAATTGCGGTTTACTATTTCAGCAGTTGCTACGAGTGATTCAAATAAGCTTCTTAACTACTGCCAGAACGTGACAATGGCAATTACTCTAATTATCCGGACTGGAACTGTATACTCGATACACATAACTCTGCTTAACCTAAAACTTTGATGATAATATTGTCCCTTTCCCATTAGTCCCAAAGTTTCCAGACGTTTAAGTAATTTACCCATAATAATGGCAGTTTTACTTTCGTATATACTCCAACCGAGCCTCATTATTAAGGGATGATTTTAGTAAATACCCAAATAACGGCTTTTCAAGCCCTACTACAATATTCGAAATTTTCTGGTAAGAGCCGGATTAATTTTAAAACCTGCCTTCAATTTAAGGTGGATTCGAGAAATCTCAGCACAAAATTCACGTAGTTATCTTAGCGGAAATTGCCTTTTACGGAATCCTTTTACAGCGGCGAAGGAGCCTATAAAAAAGGAGCGGCAACAGGTTAAAAATTAAATTTATGGCGTCGATTCAGAGCTACCTGATCGGAATACTCTTGCAGGCCGGAGGAGAGAAAAAGCGGAAAAAGATATATGAAGGTAGAAACAGAAATTTCCACTTTGGGACGCAGACATCCGACATTCTTTTCCTGGCATTTTCCAGTTCCTAACATGAATTTCTTTCGCTCCCCCACCATTTAAATCCGAATCTGTGTGGACTAAAAAGTTTTGATAAAATAAAGAGTAAATCCCCAGGAAGGAAATGCTGCAAAAAACAAATAGATATCGCCTCTAGGAACAAGGCAAACAGCATTTATACGAAATGTCGGAGAAAATCATGGGGAGCATCACAGGAAAATGGGAGATGCTGCTTGCTATTTTTTTGTTTTTTGTTTTTCGGTGAGCTGTTTTTGTTTGATTTTCTCTGTATTTTCCTCTGGCTGGATGTTGTCGGAAAATGTACAAACTGGCGGCCAACAAAAATCTTCGCTTAACCAAGTTTGAATGTCATTTCCACGTTTTGCTGTAAATCCTTACACGCGCACCCCGTAAAATATTCGTCCTTTTTTCCTGCACTGCTGTAGTTCTATCTCTGCCAAAACACCCGCACCTTTACTATGGCCCCCGTCTCCCTTCCCAATACTACTGGCCTCCACCGACTACAGATAGCTCTGTATGTAGGCAATCCTAGGCACAAGCAAGGCGTTTCATGCGAGGATGGTAATGGCGACGGCAGATAGGTGGCGCTGTTTGTGCATACGTTACCGTCTTCTTGCTTTTTTGACTCTGCATCGATGCATAAAATGAAACTGCAGATGAAAGTCCTGAAATAAGGCAACAAAAATTGGACTTGAATAGAGTGAAATAAATAAAACATATGAAGGAAGGCAGAAAAAATAGTATTTGCAGTTCCTTTTTTTCCTTTACAAATGCTGAGAGGCTGCTGTTGCCTGGGACGTGCGGGTGCTTCGTAAAATGCAACAAAATAAGTTTATTCAGCGCCTGTAATCGAGGGCTTACGTAATTTTTTGGATGTAAATCTGGGCTTGTATTAAACAACCAGAGCTTTTGGATGATTCCGAGGCTGCCAATAAAATCCCACTCCCTGAGTCTTTTCTCCTATTCGTTTCGAGGATCAGACAAGCCTGTTCTTTTATTAATGGTAGCTTTCGTGGAATTTTATGACTCTTTTGCTCGAAATGAGAAAATCAAGTACTTGTGGTTTTCTTGGATCTTTTAGATCCTTTTTCATTCCGCAGTCCTACAAAATTCAAGCAGCTGTGTCACTATTCAAGCTAAAGAGGAATTTAAGTTTTTAAAAATGAATGAAAAAGTCAAGAAGCGCAAAATAAAATTTAATCACTACCATCACGGTGAACTGACTGACTGCATGGCAGTGTATGCTGTATTTCACATTTTTCAAATCAGTACTACTTGACAGTTTTGATTTTCCAATTTTCATCGTTCTAAGTATTTATTTAATAGGAAAAAAGAGTTTTGTAAATAATGGATTATTCGAATATAAAAGCAGCTTTTATACAGAGAAACGATGGAAAGTCTAATTCAATTTGAGGTGAAATTGCGCTTTGAAAAAAAAATTGATACAAACGACTTCCATTTCATCATACCAGTCTGGATTTGCACAGTAAATTAAGGTTTAGGAGTTATGTCAACATCCAGGTAGGAGATTGAACCATTGATGAACACAGTAATGAATAATTTCACCGAAAAAATAATGGAAGTTGTTAGCCTCAATAATATGGCAATGCAAAGAGTAATTGCACGTAATCAAAATACTTTTAAATCAGTTATAACACGTTTGGCAAAAGGAACACTCCAAGAACGTGAGTTCAGCAGTTCTGTACAGGGCAGCTCTTACTTAATAGTTTCGAACAGTTCTCAAACAACTGTGTATGTATTCCAAACAGCTGTTAAAAGGTTTCTAGCCCTCTAACAATCTTTAAGTATAGTTTTGTAGGCCCCAGCACACTTTGAACACCTTTTAAACAGGTCTCAACAGCTCCGAACAAGTCCAAACACATTAGTATAGCCGTAAACTTATGTATGTATAACTGCTTCTCAACTTCTTTTTAAATCTCTTTTCAATAGCTCATTAATAATTCTTAAGTAGCCTTGAAAACAGTTTTGAACATTTCCAAATACTTTTTGAACAGCTTTCTAACAGCTCATAATGGTGCCATTAAAAATAGTAGTTATAAAACAAAATACTTTGCAGACTGCAACAAGCTTGTTGTTTGTTTTCTACATTGTTTACATTATATTATACAAAAATAACTAAAAATATTTACAATTTAAACAAGATGTCCCTAATAAAATATTAAAAAATGGGAATGAGAATTCTCAAAAAAATAAAAAGGAATTCAGAACCGAGATCACAATAATCATAAATGACATGCATTTGTTAGTGTGTTTTCCCACTTCAAGATGGCTTAAAGAGCATTTGTCTCCTACAAATTCATTTATTAATTATTTTTTCTGAATTTTGATAATTTAACCTATCCTAAAAATATTTAAAAATTGCCAACGAATGCATAGAGAATTTCTCATTTCATTTGCATTTATTTACCGTCCAAATAACCTTTTTCACAGTCGTCTCGTTAGAAAAAAAAAATGATTTCCCCAGCACGGATGGCCAATAAATTCCAAAGTACATTTAACGGCAGAGCGATACATCAGTACGCATCACTAGAACTGGAAAAACTCGCTATGTTTTTGCAAAACCATAAGAAGTGATCAGCAAAAAGTACTTAAAGTCACTTCAAAATTTATGCGATGTTCACTCCCAAATTGGAAAGTTTCCTTCCTGCTTGAAAGATTTACGGGAAAGTTTTAGCTTGGGACTAGATTCCCACGAAGTGTCTTAAGTGCCCTGAGAAACGGGCGGGAAGTAAGAAAATATTTATGAACCAAGAAAAAACTTTTAAGGAAAATTGAAACTTTCACAAGTCTCCAATTCAGATTATCCTAAACTTAAACTTTCTGCAATTTCTGTTCCTTTCACGTTCATTCACGACCACCTTGTAGTCGCACTGCTGTTTACCTCGAACATGACGTGCATAACCACTAACAAACCACTCCAAACAAACTTTTGGCAAACATTTTTACAAAATTTCAATCATGACCGAAAAAGGGTAAGCCGAAAAAATTTGTAACTCTTCCGGGGTGACAGCCATTCGCCCGCATTTCAATTAATTCCCCTCATTTTAAACATGGCACGGGATTAGGGACAAACAGCGGAGCAGTACAGGATACAAATCCCGTGTTGTACGACGAAAAGGCAAGGGATAACACCGCAAGGATTATGCCTGATGGTCGTAATTAAGACAAAAATTTCCTTTTCTAATCGCTGAATTACCATTTCCTCCCTCAGAGGGGATTAGTTTACTTATTTAATTGCTTGATGAATTAATAAGTATTAAAGTTTTTGGAAAACCCCCGGAAATATTTTTTTGTTGTTGTTGTTACTCGTACCTCCTTGCCGGTTGTTCTGCATCCCTCCAGAGGACCCAAGTGGAATTTTAATGGTAATTCCAAAATAATTTGTATTCGGATTGAATTAATTAAGAGCAGTTTATTTCTGGCTTTGTTTTTTGGGTGGGTGGTGTTGTTAAGAAATTGGAAAACAGTTACAAATTTCGTTGCCAGAGTGTGGGGGTGTCATTTTGAAGTAGACGGTCTCCGAAGTTTTATTTTTTCTTTATTACTGTCACTTTGGCATAAATTTATCATAAATTTTATTTTTGTGAGTGTAAAAAAGGTTGTAAACTGTGATTGGGGGGGGGTATAGACACGCCTCCAGCAACAAGGCAGATTTATTATATTCCTAGTTCCTGTGCAGATGCAAAGGCTTTTAAATCTCTGATTTGGTCTAAAGTCAGAGTCATTGGGATATGATCGATAGTGAGTGTAGTCTGAGGGCATTCTTTTAATAAATAATTAATCGTTCTATTGGGCTTCGGATACGGGTTCCATGACTTCCTGTACGGCTTTTGTCAGAGGATATTTATGGTGAAATTCTGTTAAAGTTCCAATGGCCTCAGTACGACGCCATTTAAACCATAAATCTGATACCGGTGGATGGGTGGTATCCGTGTTTGCTACAGAAGCTGACCACAGACACCATCAAAGGAATTGAAAATTCTGACCGGCCATACTAGTTGCGTTTGGTACTTTTAATTAATTACTTTAATTTGAACCTCATTATTACTCTTACTTCTTATTGGGTATTTACATTCCCTGATGGGCTGAGGTCAAGGGCAATCAAAACTAATTGAATCAAAACGAAATTCCAGGTTATGACTATTAATCATCTTAAGAGCCGCACCCAAAAAAAAAGAAATCGAAGAACGTGAAGAATCCTAAAAAGACTGCTTCATTAAATTTTAATGATCCCCTTAGAAGGATTTAACTGCCAGAGCAACCAAGCCAGACACAGCCCATTCGAGAGATGTTAAATTTCGTAAAATTACTCGAAACTGGAAAGCCTATTACACTTAGGCAATACAATTCTCAAATATTTCCGATGTTTCTCTTTTTCGAATTTCTGTGGAAAGACGTGCAAATCGGGAGCTGTTGGGAATTTCAGTTCTGGGTTTGACTTGGAGGCGCTTTAAGAAAAAGCCAATTTCACTTTATCCTGGGCGCTTAAGCTTCGTTGCTTGGAGGCTGGTCCTATTAAATGGAGAGAGCTTCTCAAGTACCTACCCTACTTGTTTCTGTGATGAAATTTTACTTTGATATATGGATTTTGTATAAGGAGAATTGTATCTCCTATCGATCCTCCTCCTCCTCATCCTCCTCTTCGACTAGGAAGGGACAGGAATCAAACGCTGCGGAATTTATTAATGGGACATGGGAGAAGTGCCATCGCTTGTGGGTAGAACATGTTTGCTATACTTCGGATTAACTTACACTTCATTTGGGGGAGCTAACTTTTGGATAATTAACGAACGTGTGGTGTAGTCTTCATTTAGGTACCTTTCAGCCTTTATGGGGATATGTCGAACATTATTTTCGAAGGTTTTAACGATTCGTGATATTTCTACTACAAAATTCCGGGAGGAATGAAAACTTGTAATAAATCCACGAAGTAATATCGTTCGTTTGTAACTCAGGAAATTTAACGCGCCCGAGGTTTTATCTTCTCTGAGGAAATTTTATCCCCGAAAGTACCTAATTAGGATGAGACATGGAATTTTGTAAGGAAACTGACGTAATAATTGCCTTTACACCATCCCAGATGAGTATAGATGTGCTTGTTGGGGCAGGAATTTACTCCTGGTTCCCGTTCATTAAATAATTCTAAATGAGAATGTATATGGCAAGTGTATTATAGTGCTCCCTAGAGTCCTGCTTTTTCACTTCAGTAGGCCAAAAAATTATGAAGCCAAGGAAGGTAAAACCTTCTGGCCTGTAGGGATTTTTCGGCTTATATGTCTCTACGTAGGATATTGCTTATTTCCATATCTAAATCCTGGTTCTTTGGCATCTACTTCCTACTGGAACTGTGAAAGTCATGATGTAATATATATTTATACGTAAATGAAGTCATTTCTCGGTAGATCTTAAGAGCTTTCTACGGACCTTGCGACACAATTTATTCAAAAATAGGCAGTTTTTGTGGTGATATTGACTTTGTATATTTGTATAAAGGTGAAATATACAGCACCAGGATAACTAGCTTCTTCTATTGAGTAATCAATTCGTTTTCTTCTTTCGGAAAGCTTCACACTTCTTCAATCTACTCGAAAGCTTTGTATGGTCCAGGGCAATAATTAAAGAGCCATTAGCCCCGAGTCGGTTGCGTTTTATTTTTATTTCCCGAGACCACTAGTTTTTACGTGAAGTGTTTTGGTGCGCTTACAGTTTGTAAGATTCCTTACTCCATATGCACCTAGAAAATGAAGTTCCTCACAAAACTTTCCCTTTTACAGCAAAATTGTTAAGAAAAGTGTTTTCGAAATTCTTATTTTTCACACTTCCCATCTGTGGATTTAACTCCCTAAACAAATTTCACCACAGGACTTTACACGACTGTGTACCCGACCCTCTCCTATCTCTTAATAAAAGTTTTAAAGTTTTCCTCTCGTCTGCATATTTCAGAATCCTTCGGTGCAGGCATATATGCTCGTTTCTAAAAAGCCTCCACAGTCTTAATGAAACGTTTTTGCGTCATTTGACAAAATTCCAAATGGAAGTTAAATACGGCAGGAAGTAGTGGGTGTGGGCGTGGCGTACGAAAACTTCTCCTTTTTTTGATTTCGAAACACTGTAATGGCGTGGAAAATTATTTCTGAATTTTAACAAATGGGAACATGTTTGCTTTTCTAAATGCTCGCAAATAGCAAACTAAGCAACACTCCGAGGTGTGCATACGACTGTACACCTGCCATCCTGTTCCCCACTTTACGGTGCCAAGGTGTGCAGGATGGTGGGGGGTAATGTGCAGCCTAAGTAACAACACAAAGCCGGAGCTCATTTGTGATGAGTAAGGAAACGGTTGAGGAGGTGATTGTTCCTTCCTTCTGACGCCTTCTACATCCTTTTTAATGTGTGAAAGTGTGCGAAAAATTCCCTTTTTCGAAGGGAAATGCTTTTGAATTTAATTTTATTGTTTCAAAGTGTGCCTCCGTGGGGGAAACGATAACACTGCGAAGGAGGAAGCCAAATGTCTCCCTGTGAAATAACTTCAGCGTTTGTCGCTTTTAATTTAAAACTTCATCTTGAAACAGACACTGCAGGGTCTGTTAACAGGGTGGTTAACAAGGGGATTTTAATGAGCAGTAAGTAAACCACCTCAATGGATCTCTTGTTTCCGTACATTTACGACATTCCATCCTTTCTGAAACTTGAGGGTAGCTTGTAAAAGGAGTTGCATATCTTTCTGTGTCAGCAGATATGTACTGACAGTGACTGAGGTTTAGGTAAATGTAGAAAAAATGTGTACATAATTAACGTGAACTTATTTAAAACGTTTGTGGTGTGATTTTTTCCTTTCATCCTCTGTGGCGTTGAAAACAGCTTTCTTCAAAATTTTAATCAACACGGTCTAAGTTGTTAGCTTGTTAATAGTAAACAGGGTTAGAACAAATTCAGGGTCCACACGCACGTTGAGGTGGTCAGTCTAAGGGTCTAGTTACTTTAGCTATGGGTAAGTAAGTCACCTGGTTGTTATATATGTTATATGTTTTTTTGAAAATTACCAGGCACGAGTCCATAAATAAATTTCCTGGCTATCAAAGCCACACCTCATCTTATCTACATATTTTTCACATTTTCTGCACTTGAACACATTTTAATGGCTTCGTTTTTCTTTGACTTCGTACTTCACAGCAAGCTATTATTCCTCAAGTCTTCCGTTTTCACATCATTTAGTTGAATGCACGGCAGAAATTTCGAAAGCGCCGTACGATTCTCATCATTGCATGAGATTTACTCGAGTTTTGTTCACCTTATAACCCCACTATAACCATCGAAAATACCTCCGAGTTTCAGGTGAGTTCTCTACCGCACAACAGAATTTATTTATTGCACAAATTACAGCACATTTCCAACGTGTAATTAATTGCAATTACCTTGTCTTTGGGTCACGATATTTCTGCTTCTCTCCACTCTTCTTATTCTTCTCTTTCTGCTTCAATGGAATGGAACTGAACTGAAGAGATTCCCCAGTAAAGACTATATGTTAAGATCCACGTAGTCGACTTGAGGAACCTGACCTGTACTTGTCGCTTTCGCTGAGTTTATTCACAAAATTGCAGTTTACCTGCGCCACGATATAATCATTAGAAGGTAAAATCTTATGAAATGACCGTACCAGTAATAAATCTTTGGTTATGACCGTATCGCATTTACAGCTAAAAAGATTTAAAAGCGAAAGAAGTGTTTGTTGGGATTTCGTTGGAATGACCTTCATCATTTTCAGTACACCTGAACCTGAAACTAAAACGCGTCCCATTACCTGATCATGACTAAAGTAGTGTTGACATCTGCTCCTCAGGTATTTTGAAATGCCTGGCGATTAATTGGACGTTTTTCTTGTCTTTTGCTGCAGTAAGAAGTGGTAAATGTTTGGTATTTTAATTGAAAGTTTGTTACTAGCAAGAAAATATTTTGCAATGAATTTGAGGTGAATTTGTTGAAGCCAGTTTCCATACACACCTGTTGGGTGATGCAATTTTCAAAATCAATTTAAAGAAACGCCTTGGAGTGCTGGGGTAGTCGTAGTAGTGAAGAACGTGATGGTCAGGCACAAGGTAAAAAGTGATAAACGGAAAATAATAATCTTCACTAACTTGTACTCTATTACGGGTTTAATTATGGATGTCATGTGCTCTTGGGCTGCCGTTAATGTTTGGCTTTTTTTCTCGACAGCTGCAGGAAGTGTGGAGACATTAAAAGACACAGATGCGTGTAAAACAGAAAAATGGCGATCGCGACGGAAAACCTACTGCTCCGAGGGAGCCCTCTACTACACAGCAATCAAACCCAGTAGGGTCAGTAAAAAAAAACATGTTGTCTTAGACTCTAAGCCATTTACGTTCCTGTTTGTTTTTTCCTGTCTGATGTGGCTAACAAGTTTTTGGAATATTTGGTACAAATTCCACCAGGATCTGGAATCAAAAGCCATCGATTATTTCTGCATTAAGCCGCTACTTAATTTCTTACAACTCAAAATTTACTATACATTTTTTAAGGTTATTTACAAACAGAATTTAAAGTTTTCCTTTTCTATTGGCAGTCACCAAGTAAGTAATTTCGTGAGCTCGATTACAGTTAAGTTGTTGTTAGCCAAAATAACCAACTGATAATCTGTAGAAATGTGTATAGACTCCATAAGTCCATCACCAAAAAACAGGGAATTGCCGATACCTGTTCACCCTTTGCCATATATCTGCATAAATTCCTAATCCCATGGCCTTTCACCTGTTATTCCAAAACTTCTTTTTCCATTAACAACTTATTTCCCAACGTTTTCAAGGTGTCAATTGAAATCCGTAAGTGACCCAGGACTCCAATCGGTTTTTACACATAAATTCCCTGCTGTATTCACACTGTTTCCGCCCTTCCCAAGTCGCGTCCCCTACATCGAAATTCATTCAGCCTTTTGACCAAAAGTTTATAAATACGTCTAACGGTGTAATATACGCCAAGAGCACTATACACAAGATCCACAGGATTCTTTGAATCACTTCATGCACTAGCGGCATGTCGATGACGGTAGGGAGTTTGACCTAACGAAAGCCACTAGTACAATGTAGTGGGGGTGATTGTCGATTGGGGACAGTAGTCATTCAAAGGAATAAAGAAAAAAAGGGGCGGGGGCAAAAAAAAAAACGAACTCACAAAAATTGCTCCCCAAAGGAACATTTCAAAGCCGGGAAAGCTATCATCAGACAGAGAAAAGTCGTACTGAGGACCCGATGATTTTGAACGGGCGTTGAAAAAACAAAGGGAAAATGAAGTCAAAATAGAAGCACTGGATCAGGTGAATCTCTGGATATGAGAAATTCCAGCAGTTTCAGTACGACAGTAATCGACGTAGTAAGCGTCCAATTCTGGCTTTTTGTTCAGTAGATGACTGGGCGATTGGTATGGATGTGTTTTCAGTGGGTTGCGATGAAAGCGATGGCGAACGGAGTGAGTTTTGGCCATTTTGGATTGTCATTCCGGACACCGTAATAAAGGAGAAATACACTCCCCAATAAAGGAATTGGGGTCTATCTAAAGAACAAAGAACAGAGAAAAGCCATAAAATATTATTCTCAATGATTGGTATTGATGGGTTCGGGTTTCAATTTGACAAATGGCATCGGATGAGTATTATTCAAAATTTAGGAGGATATGAGATCCCTCGGAGTTGTAATGCAGATGCTCTTTGGTATTATGTTTCCTTTGCTTTGTGAAGGATTAACTTGTCGTGAATATTAAATGGATTTGTAAAGCACATCTTATGAATTATAGAAATCCTTTCAGTTTGAATTTCAGGTACCACACACACATTACGTGTGTCATACGTGGCGTCTAGTTTTTTCGTACGAAAGAAGAAGAAATTAATTTTGTCGCATTCTATTGTCTACTCAGAATTGGAGAACTCAGTGATGTCAAGTGCTTACAAAAAGAGGACGGCAATATAAAATTGCTCTACTTCCTCTTGGTACCCTGCACTCAGTCCATAGTTATTTGTATCAATGAATGAAATTCTTCTGCCACTCAAGATACTTTTCTGCATTGAAAATGTGGGTCATTTCCCTGTCATTCTAGAAAATATATAATAGAATACAAATTGTCGACGTCCGCATCAGATTGGGAAATGTAGAGCGAAAAGAAAAGCCATTCATTGTACGTGTTAAAACAGCTTGAATTTTTATCTGGCCTCAAATTACAACCAAATACTGCTTCTGACACGAAACATTTCAGTAATCAGATATTTTTCATTTTTATTTGCAGATGCAGCCAACGCTTAATATCTTTGCACAATAGCTGTGTCATACAAAGGCAGCAACTTTAAGGAGAAGACGAGGAAAATAGAAAAACGAAAACGAAAGGAAACGGAGCAGCTTTATGTAAATGCTCGAGTTGAGCAACACAAAAGGCGCAGCTAAATTCAACAAAGGTTAAAAAATGAAATGCAAGTGAAAAACTGGAGGAAAATCTTCAATGAGAAATTCTTCTCCACTGAAAGGAAAAGTCAAGTGCAGCAGCAGCACTGACAACAGCAGCAGCAGCATCAGCAGCAGCAGGAGCGACAGGAAACAATCTGGCACGCATGCAAAGAGCCTCAAAGGCAGGAAACGGAAAAAAGGTTGTGAAGATAATTGAGATAAAGTAGGCATCAGGCAGACTGATTAGGGCGAATCCTGTGCAGCTACAGCCACGGCAAGAATTAATGCAGCTGGCATAAATATTTAATTTTACCAGAAATTATTTTTAATGTGATATTTTCCACTATTATTCCACTTGTACGCTTCTCAAATGCTTTTTTAGTAATTGTCACCGGACAGATCGTGTACTACTTTTCCAAATTTCCAAATCTTCTCGTGATTATGGTCTCGAACGCGTTCACAACGAGTGCAGATTCATTACCTGTTAATTACCTACGATTTACACTGTTTAAAGTGTAAATAACTGATTTTCACCTTGTTAGCAGCGAGAATTAGTCCCCGGTTAATACAAGAACTGATCGTAAGTTAGGGAACTGCGATTCCGCGAGTTAGAACGAGATACCAACATGAGCAGTGACGTAGTTCGGTGGACCAGAAATAGTGTAATTTCGACAGTGTCGACAACACAATTGACATCGACGACAACGACGACGACGACGACGACACCATCGACGACATCGACAGTGACACCTGGAACAGTAGAAAAATGTGATGAAATCGATCAGGAGTTTTGTGATAATTCACAGAAAAAGAGTTCAGATTCATGTGTAGCTCGTGAACACCCGATTCCGGATGGTGATAGTGTCAGAAAAGATATCCTAGTGATGCCTAGAAATCGTTGTAAATCGCGAGTGTTACTGAATATTACCTCAGTTCTTTTTGTTATTTTGGAATTTTATGTAATTTTTAGTAATATTATTGTGATTGTTGCTGCCGATGAGTTTTTTCATGCGACTGAAGCTGAGGGCCACTATACTCATACTTGGGCTGTACACATACCCAATGGTGATGACGGTGTTGCAGATGCTGTCGCCCAGGAAAATGGATTTAGGAATTTAGGAAAGGTAAGTTGTTTGCATTGGTATTATATTGACGATTGGTTTGAGGTTTCATAAGAGTTCCCATTAAGCTGACCCTTGTCTTAGTTGATTAAATACCATCCAAGCAGTAACAGTCTGATCGTAGTAGATAATCTATTTGCACTCAATATTATTAAAACATATAAGTAAAGAAGACCAGGGTTCATTTCCATGGGATCTCTTCCTTCATATTCAGACTACGAGGGACAGTGGGATTTTATTTAATAATGCTAATTGCCCCCTTTTCCCCTTTTTATTCTATGGAAACTTCAAGAGCAGTTTTATGATTTGTAAATGAAGAAAAAAAAAAACATAAATGCGATAATTGTTTAACTTATTACGTACATTCGTTTACACAGGTGTTTTTTTTGCTACTTAATGAAATAAGTACACGTATGTTCATTTAGCATCGATCGAAACAGGCCAATGACAATATTAAAATCTTCGTGTCAGAATTTCATTTTGACTTTATTTTAATTCAAGCAAAATAAAATAAAATTACAATAAGCCTTCGAGTATCTCTAAACTTCTAGAGAGGGTAATTCCAGATGCTTCTGCCTTGAGTAATATTTTTAGCATATTAACTAACGAACTTGATGAAAAATTCATAAACCGACATAGTCCCTGTCGTAGTTTTAAATCCCAGTTCTCTTGCAAATTCACCCTAATCCTACATACGCCTTTACTTATTGCAAATTAATGAATTAATTTCCTGAACAGACGATACTGTATAGAGTTCAGCTTCCATTTCTCTCCTAACCGGAACATAGGCAATAAGTGGCACACGAGAAATACCAGAAACCAATCTAAACCTTTATAGGAAATCGATTAACATCCCAACTAGGCACCCAATTTTAATCTCGCCACTCATAAATAATCCTTCGCCTACATTCCCTTTGGAGAATAGTTGTAATAAATTAAAGCTTCGTTTTCATAAACCCAAATCGTTTATCTCTATCTCTTTCTCGCTGTACTGTGTCTAACCTCAAAATGGGCTTAAACGATTCCAGTTGTCCAGTACTTTAACTAAATCCACTTTACCTTCGATTTTCAAAAAAGGAGGTGGGGACGATGGTGATGTTAGATTGCATTGGAGGATTTACATAGAGTAAATGATTTACGATACATGCGGGAGCAATGTTTTCTCTGGAAGCACAAGAGAGAGAGAGGGAGGGGGTGCATTGTAAATTAGGGATACTGTATAAAAACAATAGAAAAATGAAGTTGAAAAGGATTGTTGGACGTCAGGGTGGGTATGTGTGGGATCGCACTCAATCATTGATTATGATTTGTGGCTTAATCGATAAACAAGATTGTGATGATTGCAGGGTCTATTCTAGAAGAGATATTCTCTGGGGAAAATGGGAAATAAAAATTATAAAGTCATTTCTATCGAAGGAAGGAGGCACATAAATTAATATAATGGTGAACTGAACCACAGAGAAGTAAGGAAGATTGAAAAAAATAATTGGATCAGAGTATTGCAACGTACGGTACGAAATCCAATTGTGGGAAGATGATATTCGCCAAGGTGAAGTGGGCGCCCTTGCTGCAATTTTCCCATATTACGGGAATTAATTCGTCCAACATTCTTATTGTAATGCTAAGCAGATATTGGTATAGGTGGGGGCTGGTGACTGACGGTGCAATCCTCACTGGGGTTCTTCCGTAATTCTTCTTCTGTAATTTGTTGTATTTTCATTTTTCTTGACCAGTGGCGCAATGCAGTTTGTTTACTTTAAATTTAGAAGAAATACCTTGCAACAATGTATGTCGAATGTGTAATATCGAATATATACAGTAGGGGGCAATAGATCGCTGAAAACAAACATACAAACATTTATTCTTATGCCCATCATTCACCCCTACACCAACGAAGTCTATGTCAGTTGTAGAACAAATCCATGAAATTCCCTATCCTGCAAACTTGAGTACAAATAAACTTGTTGTGTGTTTCTGCTGTCTTCTGCAAGACAAGAAAACCATCTCTTAACCTGAAATTTTAAAACTTCTCCCTATCAACTGTAGCTTTCAAGATCATCCTGTCAAATTGCACATCAAAAGAGTCCCATTCAAATGATCCCCACAAGAACAGTCAAATAACGTAGAAAAAATGGCCCCAGAATCCACAAACTATGACAGTAAGTACCCCACATTCTGGCCCGACACACATCCGCTTGACACAAAATGACTATTGACAAGGATTAAATCATGCGGAAAGTAAAATCCGGAAACCACTTAACCCCAAAAAATGAAACAATATCCGACGACAAAGGGCGGAAAAATACTTCACCTAAAAATCGATCCTAGATTAAGGCAAAAAAAAAAAAAGAAAATCAAGGAAACTTCTTTCCTGTTCCTGTGAGTTTTGCCACGGCTTCTATTTCCTCCCCCCTCCCCCCTGCTTGTTTACATTAAGAATAAAAGCCTCTCCTGACGTCCCTGCATATTACATGACTACTTGCAACATCTACGCCTGGTCCCATTTCGCCCAGAGTGGATGGAAGAGAGTTACACGTCTGAAAGGATAACAGCTTTTCAGGACATTTAAGAAGTTCACCGGCACCACTTTTTCTCGTTCATTTCGACAAATCGGGACAAGTGGTAACAAGTCGTTCTGAACAGGACGAAGACGAAATGGTCGGCATCCTTATTAATTGCGAGAAAATAAATCAGTCAACAGCCAATTAACATAAATTGGACGGAATACTGAGAATTGTCATTGATGGGCGCTGAGAATAGGAAAGGGGGTGGGGAGCGACTAGTCGTAAAAGAGTGCTTTCGAAATTAATTGCAGTTCGAGAAAGCAGAACTGATCGAAGCAATGGTTACGGAAATTGGGACAAGGAGGTGATTGCTTGAGTACGAAGCAGTTCAAGTGTGTTTCGAACGCCACGACAAATTGGAAAGGAATAAAAATTGCCACATTTGGAGCAAGAACCACTAGAGATAGCTGATGGATTAGTTCTTGTCCATTGAGCATAGGAAACGTTAAATGAACCGAACTGAGGAAAGTACTTAAAGGACATCAACCCTTGGCTCGTTGAACGGTAAGGGAAGAAATTAAGAAACACAAGATTTAAGACTGCACGACGTTCATCCTTTATTGGATTGGTAATTGGTTGTTAATCTGGTTGAATGGAGATGTGGAAAAGGATTGTTGAAGTCCTTCAGAAAGAGGAAATATAGAGTAGCTGGTTATCAAATGAATTCTGGTAAAGTTTGAATGACATGATGTGGGAGGGTCCTTAACAATGTTCAGTGGTTATTCAGATCAAGAAACGAATATATCGTATTCATGTGGATTCTTCGCCATTATTATCTGATTCCAAGGAAATAGGACGGATCTGCGTCCAAGGTACAATAAAGCACGCTAAAGCCGCTTGGGAGAATGTTAAAGGCAATTAGACCGCAAGCACATTAGAAAAACTGCACGCTTTTAAAAAAACCGAATTTCGAAAAATGTTGGTAATGAAAACTGCAATCAAGCGATGACTTTTCCCTTTCAGAACACGTATGCAGTTTACCCGCACACCATAATTTTCCAACTCACATGTACTCCTAAAATCGCACAGCCCACCTGCTGTGATAACCCACTGTAAATAACTCAATTAATCGGCATTGAATGATCTCCATCTGCAGCAGTAGTCCATTTCTAGCAGGCAAAACCTCAGAGTTCAGTGAATCCCAGTCGATTCAATTTTAGTAATTGCTTTTCACATTGGCGCTCCTCCGTGCACACTTCATGCGACGAGGCAATCTTTTATCGGCTGCGAATCTAAATCTGATGCAAGGAAATCTTCATTTTATTCCAGTTGTGCGTTTTGTTTAAATCTGGAGCAGGGTAGCCGCCCACGTCCACCCTCTAATATCAAAGACTGTCTTCTTAAATTGCGATCCTTTCGATTTATGCGTTTTAAATTGGAATATCTTTTGCAGCGACTCCTCCCGACCTCATTGAGTCGTAAAAGTATCCATTTCGGTTCGTTCAACCGTTTCTTTCCCTTTTTTTCCATTGTCCCAAATTTCACTACGTCTTTTTTTTGAAATTCTATCTTTCAACTTGCTCCCTTCATTTTAGCCAGACCGGCTCCTAGTGACAGAAAATGGGCGTCCTTTGTTGATGCCTTTACTGGTCTGATGGGTGCCTTTTGTCATTTCCTGATGACCGAATGGTCCTGAGCTCTATTACTTGCATGGATAATGCGAGCATGCGGTCTTTATCTGAATTTAAATGTTCCCTCTGTGGGTCGTGTATGGAAAGACCTCCACTCACACGATGTAAATGATGATGATGATGATAATGTCCAGGGGATGCCTGCTCCTGTTCGTAATTGAGTTGCTGGAAATTTTGTGAATTTCATTAAATTCCATTTTCTCCCGTTTTCAGGTAACTGATGACCTCTTGTGGGCTTTGAAATTATGTGAGTGGTTTTAATTACGGCAAAAGTCGAATTGTACCTGCTAACAGAGACAGAGTTGTTGTGGGGAATAGCCAACTGGAATATTATCTTTATAGAATCGTTTACCAGCTGTTTACTGTTGTAATTTACCTTTAAACCCCTGCAGCACTTCGCTGTGATTCTGATTAACTTCGAAAAATATCATTACAGCAATAACCCCTATAAGTGAGCATCAATAAAACACGCTCCCCAATCTCGCAAGCTCTTCCAAAAACAATTACCTTCCGACCAGATGCGCTCCAATAACCATAAAAGTTACGAGGTCTTAAAGCCCACCTGAGCACACTATAAACCGTCGGGAGCGTTCTTGCATTGACAAAATGCGAGATGTACCGGCAAAATACATTCCTTAAGTGATTTTTAAAATTATTACCATGCGCTGTTTCACCCTCACCTAATAACACTGTCCCGGAACGCTGTAGCTGAATGCACTGAAGGGGGTGGGGGATAAGTCGAATCGTTAAGCTTCTACCAGAAAAAGCAGTTCACTTAGGATGGGACCAAGTTTTCCTCCAAAGTGCAGTAACAGCAGCAACAGCCACCAAGGAAGAAGTTCTAGAAGCAAGCAATAGTGGCACACCATTCCCATAAGATCGAGAGCAATATTTGCACACAGGTAAACTACAGGTGTTCATAATTTTCGAAGGAGCACGTGCCACCGTTCCAGTTTCACCTTACATTCGCTTGCTTGATGCCACCCGACCCGTGCTGTACATCCAGAATCCAGTCGTCGTCGTTTGGTGCGATGCGCTCAGTTGAAATTTAATGAGAATTTATGCAGCCCTTCAGGTGAATGTTGGAAGCAGCGGTAGCGGAGGGAATACACCTAATTAGGAGAAGGTGAAAAAGTACTACAGGAAAATTAAAGGGGAAATTAACGATAATCAAAGGAAAATAAACGAAATGTGCAGCAGCTTTAGGGAGAATTTCTTGTTTTTCTGGGTGTAGCACAAGAGTAATAGTGAAAAATTATTTTTCAGCACGGAGGAGGTGAAATAGTGGACAGGAAAAATGTGGGGGACGTTTTACGAAAAGGGTGAAATTTTGAATTTTGTAGATATCATCAGTTGGATGATTTGGACACCGAAAGGATATGCTAAAATTACAGCCTCGTTTTGAAAATAAATTCATTGCAGGGTTAGCAAAATATTTTGCATCAAGGTTCAGTACCTACGCACATTATAGTTGTCAACTTTCCTTATCTGAATCTGAACAAGAATCGAAGTATTCCACATACTCATTTTCGATTTATAGGGAAACAATGAATTTCTCGGAAGCGGTGGAAATTGTTACTGAGATCTAAAAGCTTCTGGTGACAAAAATCTTTAAAAATTTTGAATGTAATTTGTCATGCCTTTACGGGAGGTGTTATCTCTTCCATAAATCCTCATAAATCGAAACCTAGAAAAAAATCCAAAATAAAAACAATTCTCTGTGCGCCTATTTCACGCAATTTTGCCCACATTTTGATATTACCCTGAAAGAATATCAGCTTCAGTGGATTCCATTGAAAAGTTTAATGAATCTCACGAAAAGGGCAAAGTTTAATGAAATAGGTACTCGAAAAAATGGAAAACTGGCGAAAAGAAAATATCTCACAAAGCGTCCAACAAAATAAACTGGAAGATCTGCCAAAACAGGAAAATTCTTATTTTTTTTGTTGCTGCCACCGTTCATCAAAAGTTTTCCAATATCTGTGAGAAAAACAGCCAATCCAGAAGGCTCCTTGATACTCACAATATTTTTTCATTTACTTCCATCTGACTACGCACCATTCCGTGATGAAAAGCTATTTGCACTAACACAAACATATTTCAAAATAGTCTCACTGCCATTTTTGTAATTCGTAGAAAAGACAAAAAATTAACGAATTTCCAGCAAAACATTTTTTTTTAGAACGAAAATAGTGTTGGATTGTGATTTCCCTGGCGGAAAGTAAATGCATTAAAAGCAAAGGAGTTCGTCATGGTTGCAACTTGACCACGCGAACATCATTACCAACCCAGGGAAAATTAGTCAAAATTGCTGAAACCACAGAACGACGAGGGGAAGTTGCCTTTTTGTCTATTGCTTGAATGCCTTGTTTATGGTCTGGTGGGGGCTGCTGTGGGAACACAGCCACATTGGATGCATGAGCACAGCAAGGGAACAGGACACCTGCTGTTTACTGTGTTTTACGGCAGGACTGGTGAAATCTTGAATAGGATACGTAGTCCGTAGTCTGATCTATCAGAGGGATGGTGACAGTTGGGGGTGGGTGGGGTAATTTTAATTTTCCGCCCTTTGTGATAACAACTATTGTGTGTGGTTTTGTCTATATGTGGAAGTGCTATCCTTTTGTCGGATGCTTGCTTACCTGAATGCATGGCAGGAAAAGCACAGGAATTAATAATTTCATGTGAAGGGAAATCAGATTTAATTAGATTGAGGAAAGAAAAATATGACGGCGGAAGTGACGGAGGTGTCTGTATGATAGTGTGTTGCCTTTGTAGGTAGACTTTGAACGCCTTTGATACTGGGACGAGAGCATTAAGAAAGGGCCTAGCCCGAAGTATTGTGGCAAACGGTTGCTGCGACAGGGGCATGAAAATTTTAGACGTGTTTTCCTATACTGCTCTTACAGTTGAAGGCCAACTTATTCACACATCCAAAACCTTCCTCCGAGGCAGTCTGCTTAGCATTCAATAAACATAGGCACCTTTTCCTAATACCAACAATAATTGGCTGTATTTTCGCGTATAAAAACCACCACTAAACCTCACACATATTGGACACAGTCCTTTTGTATGTGGTTTGGATCGTTCTACCATTTGTAGATTTGTAGTTGTATCAAGTGCAGTAATCAATTTTCACGGTTAAACTAAATACAAAAGTTTCCGGGAAGTGGCTCTCAGGAGTTCCATTCCAATTGGAAATTATCCGGCACGATCTGGTAAAATCTTAATCTGCATCGGAATTTGCATAATGCAAAATTCCATTCCATTCGACTTCCAAAGCACCTCTCAGCTCGGGCAAACTGGAGGTTTCATGACAAGGAAATCTATAGAAAAGTCAAATTCCCAGTAATTTGCAGGAAATGTGTTTACAGACGGGGTTTCACCATCGATGGCGGAAACTGCTCGATGCTGGTTCTGTTAGCACGAAACAAGAACGCAATCATTACAAAATAGGGTTTGGGGCGTCCCACCATATTTACTTCTTGCATATCTCTCGACATTTTCAATTACCGTTACAATAGCTCCAACACCTCACTCCTTGTGGCTTCGACTGTCTCCTTGGAAAGTCGTGTAACCTCGACAGCACGTGGAAAGTTGAAAATTGAATTGAAAGTTTCCTTTTCACGTTTTCTTAACTGGAGTACGACTCGCAACCGCAGCGACGACATAGGGAAGTGCAAGTGGTAGGAAACCTTTCAGCAGGGTGTCATAGGGTGAAAAGTTCACAGGAGTCAGTGTAGGCGAAATCACCTGTGACAGATTAAAAGTGAGACGAAGAGAGTGAGGTGGTGCGGAAATCTAGGTCAATCCTGAGCACCTGAGTTCCTGTTGTTCTAGCAAATTTTCATGTTTATACAGTGGCTGCCTTGAAGTTATGCAAATTGCGTTTGTGGTGGGGGATGGGATAGACATTTTGTGTCAGCCGGACCCATGACTGCTGACATGATATTTCGGAGCATTCAATTTGCATGTAGAACTGAATTTGCATGCACGAATTTGCGAGAATCATGTATGTGGGTTGATTACAACAGCCTTCAACCAGGTGGTAACGTGTCGTCGACTGCTATCTCCTATTCAATTAATTGGAGATGGTTTGAATGCAAATCGTCCGGCACTGAATGTTGGGCGTAATTGAGTGCCGAACAAGATGCGAACAGAACATTTCGATAATGAAGGGAAATGGGATAGATCTACTGACCTAACCTGACCTGACCCATCAAGAATCGCTAAGTGATTAAAGATTATTCTTTGCGAAATGTACAGTCAAAATCAATTGATCCCGTGGCCAATTTATAGCAGTTGATATGATGATGCGTTCTCTCTGTTGGATTACACATGGCGCCAGTTATGCAATTTACCGCAGCCGGCCCCATCTTTATTTAATTGCTGAACATCAGTGCGGCTGTCAGTTTCAATCAAGTCAAGGGGACACAAGAAAGCGGGAATTTTAGGCGGCTTAAATCAGTTGCAATGCATTTATGACACACAAGTTCAAGATGAGTGGCGTCTCTAGTAATTAAATTTTAGTACGACAACCTCAAGAGTGTGAGAAAATTTATTTTGTATAAATAGAAGCAGTTTTTAATTGGTAAAAATAAGTTTCTAGGAAAATTTTATGACGTAGAAAAGAGAGCAGGGTCATTATACATCTGCTTTTCGAATGAGACCATGTTTTCATTTGTAGTCATAATGGATAATGCAGAAAATGGGACAGAACTGCAACATGGGCGGTTATTTAAATCCAATAAATGCAGTTCACTTGACAATCGCCAACAACTTATTATGAATTGGAATGTTTCAGTAAAGACCTATCAGATCATGGATTTGATATCCGGCTCGAAGGACCAATATTGAAGCATGTTGAGACTTTTTGTCTATTGGCGGAAGGGGTGCACCTAATGTTAATTGACTGAAATTGAGTGATCCGAACGACACATTCAGATATCTTCGATTATGACTTCCTTTTCTTAACGTGTCGTATATATAAATACTGGTTTCTATGTACCTGATTAAGTAATTAAGAACAGGAATTAAAAAAATTGGACTTATCTCAATTTAGGAAAATATGCTCATCGTTACCATGGGATAGTGTTGCTCGATGCCAACTGAACATCTTTTATAGTGCATTATATTCACTCGCAGAATAAGGACAGAGAACTGTTGCCATTCGTTAATTCATGCGACACCTTCTGACCCATTTTCTTTTTGTAATTTTTGAAGGATAACCTTTCCTATCTCATTTGAATTGTTTTGATTGAATTTATCTGATTTGTTGCCTTCACTGTAGGAACTTCACATTCTAAATATTTTTTTCCAAATTTCTCCTTTTCGTGTCCTTTTCTTCCCATGATTTTTCCAGATTTATTTCCATTCTCTTTATAAATATTTTATATCGTAGACCTTCATCGAAAATTTACGTCATTTTTTTTCTTAGTAGCCGATAAGATTTTTCGTATCTTAAGTGGAATACTCTTTTACCATCGATGATTTATGTTCATCGTTTTTTGCAATGTTCTATTATTTATTTAGTAAATCATAAAAAGAGGCAAACTGTGCAATGGGCTATTATTGTTCAGAGTAGTCATAAATCTTGGGTGGTAGACGATAGTCCTCGTTACTGGAATTGAAATGTCAATGTTTAAATAATTTTCTTTGCATGAAATTTTTTCGCGCAACTAAACCTTTTCGCTGCACAAGCAAACGATAACAGTTCTTACTCTTACAAGAGACAAAACACCTGTTCTACACAAGTCTTTTTTAACTCTTGACAACAAAAGTAGGTCAGAACGAAGGTACCACCTGTTAGATGCCAACCAGCCCAGTCATCTGACCTTAGCGTTTCATCTTACACTGAGTATGTAGACATGCAAATTGTGGGACACCTTCAGTTCGCGATCAGTGCATCATAGTATCACGCAACAGAGAGGGCTTTAACCCCAAGCATATGCTTCCACCAAGCCAAGTGATCTGTATCCGTGGTCGGATCAAAAATAGCCGATTCATCTGAGGCAACAAAGATAGTTGTGCAAAGATAATTCGCGCACTCACATGATCCAGAGCACGAGAAACAATTAGACCTCATTAGAAGTACTTAACGCTCGCTGTGAGATTAGATCGTGCCAGAATTGCACTGTTATATGACTGATCGGGCTTTTGTTAATGATCGTGATCTTGCGTTAACGACTCTTGGAAATGACAGTCGTCTGGGGGATTGTTTGACTATGCGGTTAACAAAGTGAAGTGCCGCTATGAAATTCATGAGGAGCATAAAATGTATGGGAGTGGGTAGTGATCTGCTGCAGTTGGTTCTTACTTTTATAGCTTATTTTGATGCTGGCACGGAAGTACTGCAATTTTAAATCCTCAGAAGCTTTTGCTACGCGTTCTGAACGGGGTAATAGCCCTTTACACCCTTCAAAGTGCTTAAGAAGTTTTGATTGCCACATAAAGCTGAAATCATGTCACAGTAGTTTAGGAAGGACCATAATATTTTACGAGCACACGCATCTAACCTAATCGTGATCCCAGGATTTGCAGAAAGAATACCGAAATAATGGGCGCCTGCTGTACAAACCGAACTTTAAAAGTCCCCATAAAATAGTCAAACCACTTCTAACCATCTACGGAGCTTGTATAAAACTTTCCTGAAATCTCATAAAAATGGAAAATGGATGAAAACAGTAGTTCCACTTACTCCGACGATAGAATGTTTGCGTCCATTGAAGCGCGCTCCATCCACTGAGACCTGTGTAGTTCCCGGTGAAAACCTTGCGAAAAAATAAAAGGTAGGAATTCAGCTCAGTGCAATTGGTGTCACCACAAGGGCGCTAAATTAAAGGTGTCATGTTGTTTGTGTGGGAGAGGGTTGACCTCCAGTTCACCACACCTCGAGGCTCACGTAAAGACTAGTCTGGTAGGTGGTCAACAACAACTTCGAGTCAACCAGACTACCATAAACTGTACGCTGCACACGCTTGCGTAATATGTGGGTGGTGGGATGAGACTCGCTGCATATTAAAAAGAAAGGAAAAAAAATCATAAAATAATTTTTATGTGGAGACCAAATAATAAAAAAATGGATTTTATGTTTGCCCGGAGCAGCGCTGAATTCACGGCATTTAGATTCATTCACAATGTGGACCGACAGGAGAAAGGATGCACGCAAAGGTTTTAAACGTTCCCAGTTCTCTTTTTATTTTGGTCTCGATTGCCTTCTGAATGCTAGATAAAAAGTATCACTACCACCGACATTGTATCTTTTGTTTCGGGAAACAATTTGGTGTGCAGATTTATAGAGATTTCACCAGCAACAAAATTCCGCTTCGGTTGGTTGATGGATATTGATCTGGACGTAAGAGGTATCTTTTGTTGGCACTTCTCATTTCGAAATGAAAGCGAAAAAATTAAGTGGAGCAATATTTGATGCTGGTTTTTTTGTTGTACATCCATTGATTGAAGTAATGGGCAAGGATTATTGAAAGAATAATGGGTAATTATGAGGGCTGGATTGGAATATGTCAAGCATGTTGGATGTGAGATGAGATGTACTTTAGTTTCAAGCTGCCATACTATTCGTTGAAGTACAACATCGAATATGTCATTGACATACATCAGAATTATTGATGAGGATTATCCAACTCAGAACAGATAAGGTGATTTCGAAGAACAGACTAATCCCAAAGTGGTGGTATATTGAATATGAAATTGTGAGGCCACAAATTAAACTATTGAACATTTGGCTACATCATGGACTCACAAGAACCTGCGACGATAAGTAGTTTACTCACTACTGGCGAATTCTATCTCACAAACAATATACACCTATTTCGTAGTAGAAATACAAGCACTGGTTAGGCAGTCACCATATGAATTTTTCGTCAATTTACGACAGAATTCAATTTTCACCTAAGACCGAAATCTCAGAAAAACGTAAACAAATTTGTGATATAAACCTTAACAGGTGTCATAGTCCACAGTTTGAATTTTTTCTTCAAAAACTGACATCGATTATTTACCAACAACATAAAAATCATTTTGTAGTCATTAATCAGAAATTTCCGGATCCGTGCACCAAACAACGTGATCAAAGTTGCCTTTAATTTGGTAAACAACTTCTTCACAAGAGCTCCTATTACAGAATTAATTACTTACTTCCTCAGGAGGCTCAAATTCCAGAGTAGCATTAAATCTAAGATGATCCCACTGCAGATGCCAGTTAAGACTTCCATCTAAATCGGAGCCATTTATAACGTCCCCTGAATAGGGCGACAAGAGCTCATCTATTGAAATTTTTTAGGAATCCCCCGGTAGGTAGACTATTTTCGTTTTTGAGATTTTCACTCTAGACGATACCAAGCCAAGTGATGCTATAGTGTTCTTGAATGGTGCTCCCTTTGAACACTGGATACTATGTGCTCACGTATAAACCGGAACGTATGATGACATGAAGACTGGAGGTGCTGAGGTAGCTTGCTGCAATCTGTGCCAGAATCTAAAAATAAATATGGCACAAGTGCGACTGGCTTCCAGAAGGGAGGAGCCGACTAAGCCACTGGGCTGGCGGTAGCGATGGCGCCATTCTCACCATATGTACGATCAGGTGCTGAATCAGTGTCGGCAGATGAAATGAGATTTTCAGTCCCTCTACAATATATATGCAACATATACGTCACTCCCTGCGTATTTACACCTGCTCTAGAAGTGTGCAGGCATTCAAATTACTTCAATTTTTTCAACATATGGTATTATATCGTGCGGATTTGTGTTACTTACTCAACTCACCGCACATTTTCCCCCCATTCCCTGATTTATGCTTTGCAATGGGAGAACTGGAACACTCACATTTTTCACACTCCTCCTGCCAACACTCCAGCTATTAGTGCCAATGCTGTCGTACAGTTTCGGGATAAATCTGTTCACTGGTGGAACATTGACGTCCATGACAGAGCTGCATGTCGTAAAAGGGATTTTATCTCTCGTTTATGGACATTTAAGATATTCGAAGATTTGCCTTTACGTTTTAATGTCTTTACTATACCCGGAGGACACGCTCGATAGAAGGAAGAAAATCAGAAAATTTATCGTATTTCATGACACCACAGATGACATCCCAGTGACTCCTCTTTAATAAGTCCGACGTTCGTTCACGCAAACATACATCAGAGCTGATTATGCGATAACAGATGAAGTGGGAACATACAAATTCTGGGTGTAGATACAAATGAGCTTTATTTCGGACAATAATTAGTGCCGCCTTATCTATCATTAATGAGGGTGAGAACATGCCTTTAATTATCAGGAGAATAAGTGCGTTAATTATGCCGTCATGTTTGTTATTTCCTGGCTGGATACGGGGTATGGTTGTTTCGGATTTGCAATGCAGTGGTAGGTCAGAATCTTACTAATATCAATGCCTGGATACCTGACACATAGGTTGCTTAGTTGACCCTAATTACCAGATTACTGCTATCAAGGCGTCCTTTACAAACTGTGATACTAGAGGATTCGCTGGGTTAATCCGTATAACCACTGCATGTGAGCCATTCCCAGATTATGTTCAGATCATCCTTGGATCGGGTGTAAGGTTCTTGAATGAATTCACAGATCCAGCAAGGTAAATATGGACATTGTAAGCATAAGTGTTTTAGGCTTCTATCTTTATCTTCAAAGACTATAGGTAAGTCATTAATATACAAGAAAAACAAGACTGGACTTTGTGTTGAACCCTGTGGAATGTCAGAATATAAGATTAATGGCAAGGATGTGATAGCATTTACCTTAAAAAATTGAATATGGGCGACTAAAAATTTTTGAGCAAGTATAGTACGTTAGATGGAAATTAAAACTGCGGCAAGCTTTAGAAGAAATTTGGTATGATCGATGGAATTAATCTCTTTGTTGAGAAGGATCAGAATGGCTATCGGTCGGTGAAGGAGTGAGAGTATTGTTTTGGAAATGAACCTTTTTTTTTTGCAGGTTACTGAGTTGTTAAGAAGTGCCTTAATAAACAATAGACCGCAAAAAGAATACATATTTTTGTATGAACAACTCTTGATGGCGGTAAACGCTCTTAATCCAATTCAACTCTGATTCTTTAGCAGGATTTTATTTTAATCCTTGTAATATTGAATTCTTTAGAAACTTTGTGAGGTTATAACTCTTTCTGTAAATTCGTAGGAAGTTTTAGCAAATATTAGCAGCATCTTGCGTTGATCCAAATGGCTACCCTTAAATTTTCTTGTTTATTTCTCTGTTAACAATCTCAAGTGAATTCTTTGTTCAGTTGAAGTACACCAACGATGCAAAAGTTTCTTTAATTTTCATAATTGCCAATAACTTTGGCTTGCTTTTCATCAAAAATATTTTGCAGAAATCATTCAATTTCATAAAATTATTTTTCGCGTAAAGCAAGACGAACCATTCCTTCATAACTGAAACAAACTTCCCAGCATTGTGGAAATACTTTCCCACGAAATTACTTGAAAATTGAATTTCATAACAAAAGCCAAAAATACCTACTGACCTCTTTCATTTCTCCGGGAAGGCGGGAGAATACAAAAATTCCATAATTAAAACAAGAAAATTAACCAAATTTCCAGATTCCACAAATTGCTTCTGTTTACACAAAGTCTTTTGTTTTTTTTGCACGTTGTTAGCAAAAGTCTCATCCACTCTGAGCATTTCTACCAAAGTCAGCCTGTGGGTGTGGGCTCTTCTATATTTTCTTTGTTGGCAATGTAAACTAAAATTCCAGAAATGAACAGAGTTTTCTGAAGGATTTATTGACATTTCCAGAATTTGCCCGTCAGTAGTGAAATATCGCGGTGAACAAATATTTAACGTTGAAAGCTAACAATGGAATTTCCGCATCAGCAGGAACGCTGAAGATGGATGTAGAGAGCAAAGTACCAACTAAGAAACTTCTACTGTTTCTCGGTGTGATGTAGAATATCTATTTGGAAATCAACATGGTTTTTAACAGATTAGAATTCAAGGAGCAATCACTGCAATTGCCTGAACAATCAAAATCTGAAATGGGAAATGATTTGAGCGTAAGAAGTTCACAGGATTAAACGTTAGATAAATTCCGCATGGATTCAGACAACTTTAGTGCAAGTTTAGATTCGTAGGGAAATCTTTATTTATTTAAACTTACCTCCTTCGATAGTTCGATAGTTACGATATCATGGAATCAAGTCGAAAAAAGATTAATTTCTTTAAAACAACCTCAATATTAGTTTTTTGTTGAAGAGCTTACTTCTTGATTAGATCGGAAGAGCGT
>QYTT01089779.1:560-34695 GCA_006980735.1 Dasypogon diadema | reverse complement strand
GAGGCTTATTTTGTTAGTTGGCCTTTGAGTTTACCTTTGTGTGATTTTCAATGGATATAACAAATTAAATTATAAAGCCTGGGACTGGGAAGAGTACTGAAGTCAATGCCAACCAAAATAGGATGTCTGTACAAAGTTTAAAGTTGAGATGTGAAATCAGGTTTCCAATTAAGGGGTAGCAGAAAAAATGGTATTTATTTCAGGAAGTGAAAGCGAAGTGTTGCCAAGACTACTTTTGTGCTTAGGTTTATAGGTTTATGACGGTCAGGGATTACCAGATTCTTTTTGGCACAAATTGTGTACTTAGATGAGAACCTCAAAATCTATGTTGGTGAGGAATACAATTTGGGTTTACCAATAAAATCCATGATCCAAAATTCAGTTGAAAATGTACCTGCGGAGAAAATCTTTTGGGTCCAAAAAAATTTTGACATAAAATCTGTGATCCTGTTTTATATAGGGAAAGATGAAATCGTTAAGACTCATCGTGTGTAGAGTACTGTGTATCTAGAAAAATAAGCGTATAATAATCTATACTATCTATAGTATTATAATTTCTTGCCTCTTGAATATATTCGTTGCAGTATTATGATCTTACTAATTTTCTAGAATTTATATCTACCTTCTAAGTTTTACATTTATGTTAATTATTTATTCTTTCTCTTCTCTTTGCAGGTAATTTCAACTATTATCTATGTTACTTGGTGGTCTTTTGGTATGTACAATTTTTTCCATGTTAATATTTAAAAGGCTTTTAGGAAATATATAGAAAGATCCAAACGCCTTTACTTTTCACCAGTCCAAAGCGATTGAGTTGGTTTGATAGTCAAATTTCGAAGAAACATTGACTAAGGTGAAATATGAATTAGAAGAAGAATGGGCTGATGACATTAAAACCTTATTAACCCTTCGCGATCTGCACATTTCTTTGGTAGCACATACTTTCACGGTCTATTTTAGTTCCTAAACGAAGTACATGGTACAAATAATAAATATTTACAACATCTCTCGGTTATAAAACAGCTCATTTCCTCAGAAAAAAAAACCATGCCGCTATAGTGGCGACACCGACTTTGAAGACAAATGTTGAATGCCGCCACTGTGGCGACACCGATCGCAAAGGATTACACTCTACAGGTAAAATTTCACAGACATTACTTTGTCTAGAGGTAACCATTCTATTTCTTCTTTATTATTTGACGCCCTCAAAAAGGAAACAAATTAAGGCCTTTTGGCATTTAAAATTGCCCTTGCAACCAAATTTCGTTGCTGAGAAACAGGCGACGACTGTAAAGTATATCTCTGGAAACCATGGAAGCATTCGTCATGAAGTTACAAACTCAAGATGCACCGCCATGGTAATCATACATAACTCGTATGAATACTGCTTTTTGGACTTTGTCCCGCTCCCCTTAGGCATTTCCCCCTAGGCCGCTGGTTTAGATCCGGCTCGAAGGACCAAACGTTTGTACTTCGTCAGTTGGTTTTAGCTTAATTTTATCTCTATAAAAGCCCTTGCGTTGTCTACTATTAAAAAAGTGTTCTGTGTAGCAAAATATTTTTTAAACTTTGATGGCGGCCGGATATATTGTTACAAATTAATTTCGCTAATAAAATACCTGGAACGAGAACACATTCAGAAATTCAGTATAAATAGAATTCCATTAAAAACTTTCTATAAAAATTCAAAATTCGAATTAATGCTGTTCAGATAAATCCGTTTAAATTAATTTTTTTTTGCTATAGAATTTATTCCAGGTTTTATGTGAATCAGAATCACGTGCATAGAATTTATACCTATATCGGAATTGGTGTGGTTTTCATTTCCGCAATTTGTGGAATTTTTATTTATATTTTCACGAAATTGACTTCATTATTTGCATAGAGTCAGAGTCAGGATATAAACTAATGAAAACGAGAATACAATTCAATAATGGTCGAGTTTTAACTCGAAAATATTAATTAAATTCAAGTTTAATATGGAAAGTTATGGCAGACAACATTAGTCAACAGTATAATTCATAAATGTTGTTGTCAACGGAAGCTAAAAGCAAGAATTAATTAATTTTGCCGGTGGATGGGTTTTATTAATGAGTCCTGTGTCGAACAAATCTATTTGGGGCGTAATTTGACATGCAAGGATTTTTATAAATAATTTGTTGTTGTGTTGTGTTGTGTAATAAAAGCTAATGGCTTTTTGCGGGTTTTGTAAAAAAGCATGTTTTGTGTTCACCCGCATAGAATTTTAATTTATGAAACACTAATAGGAAATTTATGGAAAACGAATCCTAAAAGTCCTGTCATCAACAATAACACTACTCCAGTCACATTGGATTTAGAGAAATCCACTTCTTATGTTATAACAAAAGCCGTTTGAAATAGAATACATCGCAGCAACCAGACCCAAAAGAGAACAGAATAAAGAGCAGGATGGCGCGTCCCGATTAAGGAACTATGAGGACTAAAAATCAATCACTACATCTCTCGGTCTAAAAAAAAACATGGTGGTGGCCTAATCCCTTGTAAATTAATCCATAAGTGAGATACCCGTGCATCGAGTCATCTTCACCCTTTTGCCCTTGAGACAAAATCTAGCAAAATAGTGAACGCTTAAGAACTGTACAAATATGGAATAGGTCGCCATTTTGTGTTTTCCTTGACGACTATAGACTGCCCCTTCCCTTAACCTGCTAGTCTTGTTTCTCTCCTACCTTCATTTTCCATTCAGCTAAAGACCTACACAGGATCACAGGCTATCCCCTAAGCTTTTCGCTTCACCGTGAAAAAAATTAAGCAGTTATTTGAACATGGAGGATGGAAGCAGTGTGCCGTGAATACAGTTATTTTCCTTGCAGCTTTAAATTCAATTGTCTTCTCATGAATTTTTCTACTCTCTTTAGACTTCCCCTCATTTACTCTGTCCCCAACATCACAATCAAAATCCAGCAAGGACACGTTTTCCTCCGAAATTGCAAAAGCTAACTGCCTCAACATATGTTGTGTATCCTATAAAAGTCCCCCCGTCCCCTATTTTCAAGAGCTCTTGAAGCTGTAGTGTTGGACATGAACAAGTCAAGAAAGCAATTCCATCATGTGGCGAAATGTGCTTGTCCATTATTCGTGGGGGAAGGCACCCCTACGATCTCGAAAAAGTCAATTCGCCTGGCGAGTTAATCTCCATGGAAAGTAAATCTCCATTGAAATTTTGGGCAGATCATCGTTTCTCCCCTGATTACCTCTTAATGACGATAAATTTCATAAAATAACGTAGCAAAAGAAAAGTCTCTTAGGGGTTGCCCGCAGACGATAGGTAAGAAACAGGCGCGCACATGTCACCCAGAGACGAAAGTAATTTGGAATTGGATTCTATCCTTGTGGGGGATTGACTGACTGGAAAGGAGGGACCAACAATGATTTTCCTTGAAACGACGAACAGGCACAAGAGGAAGACATTTGTTCCATCTTTGCGACATTATTAATCCCTCGGGATATAATATTGAGTCGGGAATAGAGTCCTGTGTCTGCCAGATGTAATTAGGGCGGAATGCATGTTCCGTGAATGTCGTTACATTTGCTACGGCTCCCCTCTTTCGCTTTTTCATTTTCATCATATCAAGCTATTCGAGGTATAGAAGTGATGGGAGGAATTGATATGGAACTCAGAATGGGATGTGCTTTTGGGGGTGGAGTGAGATTTCATTTCTGGATGCAATTAAAGCAATTTATTGCCAGCATATTTTCTCCTGTGAATTGTGGCCCCATTTAACCGTACTAAAATAAATATTTGAAAAGTGAAAGTGCTCTTCGTGCGTGTGTATCCCGATGAGAAAAAAAAACTTTCCTTTTCACTGTATTCCCCACTTGAGCACATCCTATCACGGCAGATACCTGTCAAACTCGGTCACTCTTGGTAATCGTCTCTTCGTCCCTACCCGCCCCTCGCGCGGTACTTAAAGAATTCACCTAGTTTCACAAGTTGCTTGGCCTTGTGAAATGGGTCGCTTAAAATTCATCTCACCAGACTCGTTATCATCGCTGTGCAAATAACTCTTAAATAAAATCAGGAACATTAGCAAAGTGCCTCTCATTCATCAGGAGTGGATCACCCCGAGGTAGATTCACTTAATTAACTTTTTCCACGAAAGCGGAGGACAACACCAACCGACAGGGAAAAAATCCTCTCAGAATTCAAGGAACAATTCCCTTATATTTTTGTTTTAAATTCGAAAGACGTTTCAAGATGAATGTAAAGGAGAAGGTAAACAAACAACAACAACAACAAAAACACAGTGGAATACTTTGGGAAACTTTCACAAGTTTATCTTTAATGAAGTTTTTTTTTATGGAAAGAAAAGGAAGGACGTAAGAGTTTTTCCCAATTGCAGAGTGGGTGAAACAACTACAATTACTAAATTACCGTCAATTAAATTTTTAATTCGGTGATACAATTTCATGAGGAGGCGAATCGACGTAATGGAGAAGAATCTGTATTGCCGCTCAGATGAAAGATCTTCCAACGACCGGCAGTTCAGTTTTAGTTTAATATCTGAGAAAAAAGACAATGGAACATCATTTTCATACTTAATTATATGAGTTTTCAGAATTGCTAAAAGCCGATTAACTCCTGTTAAAAACTGTTTGTGACCTGTTAAAAGTTGTTTAAAACTGATTCAAGAGTTCTTAAAGGCCTTTGAAAGCTGTTAAAAGCTTTTAATAGACACCCAAAGCCAAAAGTCTACAGTTGATCACAAACCTGAAGTTCCTACGGTTTCAAAATTTTTTCTAGTTTCAACCGTCCTGATATCACCTACTAGGGAATTAGGGAATTTCTTTAAAATATATTAAATGAAGATGCAGTAAGCATCACATCATTCCAATGCTGGAATCACTCGTTGGATAGATTTTGATTATATGCAAAATTTTGGTGAGCTGCCTTGCATGCTGTGTTGCTCACATTGGTACATACCGTAGGAGCCATGGTGGCACAACACACTCCTAGTACTAATGTCAAGAAATAATTCAGTACAGCATGCAAGCGTTAAATATGTGGCACAAATTTGGGGAAGACGGATCTAGAACATCATCGAAAGTACAACTGGGCGGCCAAGGCATGTGTTGGAGGAGGATCTTCAATATATCTCTCAGCTTCCATTAACTTCCTGGAACCAGTTTGGTTAATACTCAGCCTGTGTTTGTATGTGATAGCAGACGACGTCGATGACTTCACAATTCATGTATTTCCCTTGTCCTATCCTTTAATATCTCACTATACGCTATACGCTGGTAAACCCAAGCTTTTCGCAATGAATACCAAACAACAATGCCACAGTTTGGAAAGTTGCGATTTGAAAGCTTCCTGACTCATTTCACCCTTAAGGCGTGTCAAACACCAAAGAACCGAGTAACTTGTAATCAGCTTCCTGTTCGGCACGAAATCAATTTCCTCAGCATCCCTGCTGCACAGCATATTAAAGGATTATCCTTGTATGATGAGATGTGCGCAAACGATGCAAACCCATTGCCTTGAATACTGCCCCGACTGCCGCCACATCAACCGTTTATTGGAAAAACTGCAATAACTCAGCTCGTCTTTATGCGACCGCAGTCAAATCCAAGGCATTAAGGGATACCCCTAAAAACACACTAAAACACCTTTCTTTTCAGCCAAAATACCGCTTTGTACTTCCCACACCCGGATGCATCATCATTTAGGAAAATCTCTGCTCAAAGGCTCATATTGCTGCCCTCGCCCTGCGAAGATGGGATCATATCACGCTGTCATCAATATGGATAAAATCTTGTGTGGAAACGTTGGCATCTGCTGAGTTCGTACAATATAAATCCGTTGTCACCCTATAACACAGAATTATTCCTTCCTATTGCTGTATGTACGGTGTTTGCGGCGGGGTGGCGTCCAATACCGTCCTATCCTCAGATAAAAATTTCCCACCCCACGTGATAAGAAAGACATCCTGAAAATGGGAAAGTTTAAGTCGGAAACAAACGCGGCAAGCTAGATACATCTATTGGATGTAATTCGCCTCCCAGATGCTCGGCTGAGGTGTTAGCTCTGTTATGAGTCGCCCTGTGGTGGATTAAACCACCCTCGCATTGTAAGTTGGCCGGATGCTGTGTAGGTTGGGGAGGCTTTTGTGTGCGTTTATTCGCCGAAAAGGAATACTTCACGCTTTATAGCCCATTCACTCTGGATACACGTTCGCAACCCCTCACTGGATTTCTTTCATTCCAATTTCATTTGATGGTGCTCTAGCTCGTGGCTTTTCCAGGTTTCCGACATCAACAATCAGGAAAACCTGTAGGGATTCAGGGAAAATAGTAGGTACTTCTATGTTGTGGGGGCCGGGCTGCCAGATATCCGAAAGCAAAAACATTTCACGAATACTTTTCAGTCAGTCATGCGAGGTGAAGTTTTCATTAGAAAAGCCCGAGAGAGTGCATAAAATAAATAGGGAAATATTTTCGACATTTTTCACCACCCCAAACCCTATTACAATTCGCATTATGCGAGGGTGGACTTGTGATGGCTTTTGCAGGAGGGTGAGAGGAATTTGTGCGTGTTCACCCATCCTGCGTAGAAATTACTCATCACTGCCATTTCTTTGCATGCCTGCTGAATCTTTACTAGAAAATGGAAGTAAAATGGACGTACTAGTGCCGTTGGGGTTGTTTTGCACAAAATGAAATGGGGAGAAAATTGGAAGGGTCGTCCATGGTTTCGGGAAGTTGCAATCAAATTATGTGGTGATGTGATGCGTAGACAAATAGTTATCTTCTGATGCTTAACCCTCATTCTAGTATTGGATCGATTTGTTGATTTCATTCACAGAATTTTTCCTTTTTCTAAGCATTGCATTTTAAAGTTAAGCCTGCAAATTAAATTTTTTGACCAAACTTCACGGTGGCAGTTGAATTTTGAATCACATGAACACGCACAGCAGCCGGTTGAGAGATGTTATGGTACGTCCTTAAAAAAAGAAGCAGCGTTAGAAGGTAGTAGCATTTTAAAGAAATATATATAGGTGTCTATTTTATGATGGAATATTGTCTGATTCTTTTGAGATCAAATTCGGTGTCCAGCAGACCTGCATGGGAGAAGATTCCACTGTATTGCACTTCTATTGCGATTAAAAACTGCTGGTCGAAAGAATTCTTTGAACTACTGCGGGTTATTATTATTTAAGATATTAGAAATAAGGACTAACCATATCTGTTTAAGTCAGGAACTTAAGGAGTAGCCAAAAATGACACATCTGTAAGACGAGAGAATAAAGTGAATGCAGTCACCAGCTTAATCTTTCGACTAGACCGACAATCTAATTTAAGGAAAACAATATTGAATTATGATACATTGCGATTTGACAGAGTAGATTTATATGCGTACATATGTATACTAATATCTTTAAATACTATGGGTAAATCATTAATGGCAATAATGTAAATTTCCAAACTGAAAATATGAAGGTAGCCTCGTTTTACTTTTATTTTCGAAGTCGCAAGACATTTCCTGCCATGTTTTTATGTTTTAGAAAGCTCTGTAAAATAAATTTGCTCCTTCATCCCTGTCGCACTCAAACACAAGTCCGAATTGAATATAAATTATTTTTGCGAAATCTATAAAAACACTTTTTTACAATTCACATTTGTTTATTTGCGCGTAAAAACACCTTTTTTTCGAGAACAACCCTTCAAACATCCCTCTGAGTATTTATGACAGTCGTTATCCGGCAACGTTATGCCCATTCAGAACGTACATCTGTCATTCTCTGAGCGCTATAAAAACATCCACCAAATGACAGAGTTACAACGAAATACGAGCCCTGCAAAACATGTCCAATTTGAGCGGAAAAAGGATTCATCTCCAGTATGCCCCGTCTATTAAAGGCCTTTTAAATACGAATGTCAGCAGCATCCAGAGAGCCCAATATAGTTTCCATGTTTGACGGATATCCGCGGGAAACGAGAAAAACACAAAATCGCGTGTAATTACTCCGTCGCTAGCTCACACGCTCCAAAAAAAATTTAAAATTTGCATTTCCACGTTTCGCTGGCAGACAACTCTAAGCGGTGCAATTTGCATTTGGGCATTGCCTGGGATACGGTTGGCTGTGGAATGGGTTTTAAGGGCCTCGAATGAAACTTTGAATTAAAATCCGAAATGTCTACACTGCTGACGCGAGATAGATTGACAAGCGGCACGACAATCCACTACCTCACCCAGATTTATTGCCCCAAACAAATAAATCCCCTGCTTAAAAATGCCAAAAATTCCAACGCTCTGGATGAAGTGATTTTTAAAAAATCTCGTATTCCATGATACTACCGAAATTGACTGGCAGTTTTTAACGGAACTGAATATGTCGTAAACAGATAAGAAGAGTCAATTTATATCAGAAAGATACACGCCATGGAGTAGTCAGTGGCGTTATTACCTGTGACGTCCTTATCTCACACCTCACACTCTCCTGCATCCATCGCAAAAAATATTGCCCACCTGCCGTAAAAAACCTCATAACGTCGACGCTTTCATCTCTTCCAAGCTCTCTGACAACTATAAACCACCTCGCCCCCCCTCCCCCGCACAGACATACCCATAACTGGAAAAATTGCAAACCGAAAAAATTGCTCCATCACTTCAGCATTAATATCCCTCGAAATGATGCGCCCTAACTTTTAATATCTGAAATTGTGCTCATTTCAACCCTTCGCAGGAGTCTCGTCTCAGACCTCCCCCTGAGCGACGCATTTCGTGGTTCCTGAAACACCCTTATATCCGTCAGGAAAACATCTAGAAAGGAGTTGTGTAAAGTGGGGCGAAAACAAGACGTTCTCTAATTTTCCTTCGGTTGTGCTCCACATGTTACGTGCTTCCTATGCGGGGCCGCCCCACCCTTATCCCATCTGTGTGCTGACAGCGTTAAGCGGTTGCTTGAGGAACCAGCCCCAGTGGCAACCGGTTTTTATTTCCCCCGAGACTTTGTTAGCATTCACCCGACGCACATATATAAAACGATGAGCATTCAAGTACCCCTGGTTACCTTTATAAACGGCCCCTATACACAGCGAGTGGTGGGGATGTGGGTGCGAAATGGGTGGGGTGGTGGCTGGAGTACTTGACACTCCGATGCTTTTCCAATGAAAGCGAAAACATCAAAATCGCTTGATGGGGGTGCGCTCCTGTGTAAATTAAAGGGTGTGCGCGCAACAGTTGGGATGTAATTTGGTTTTATGTTACAACCCCCTGCACCCCCGATTTTCGATACTATGTTGCTTCGCAGAGTGTAAGAGTGTTTCCGTGCGAGTGACTGCACACAGGCAATTCTTGTAACGGATCGCTTTCAGTGAGAGAATTTTGACAGTAATGCAGCCGGGAGTGGCATCCTTTGAGGGGGCATAAATAGCTGAATCGATGGTGAAAGGGTGTTTACATTAAATTATGGCGATAGGAAGCGATACTGAGTTGGACGAGTATCAGAAACGCCGCAAGGGGGCTGTGATAATGTGCTCCATTCCCTGGGCTTGGCAGTTATCCAGGCCGGGCAGGGTTACTGAATGGGGCCAATTAAGCCATAGACCTGAAACAAATAACTGTGAAAACCCTTTGCCTCTGGGACGAACCAATAAGAACCAGGCGATGAATAGACTTGGCTCATTCACGTCGGCTTCTTATCTTTTGGCTTTTGGGACTGCCGAAGATGAACGTGTCCGACATGCCTAACGGGATTAATGAAAGGACTTTCATTTGTTTCCCTTATGCCCTCATTAGACTCGCTTGATCGTGCTTACCTCCGCCCTTTTTCAGGCTCTAAGATAAATGACACTCCGGTCAGAAAACGTAATGAGTAGAGAGGAAGGGGCTGCAGACTAATTGGAGCTGAAACCTTTATGAGATGTGCGACTCAGGAGACGTTTGTGGTATTTGATGAGCTTTACAATTGTAGGACGTGACAGGTATTTTCCGGTGTATGAGAGTCATCCATTGACAGGCACAAAAACAATTTGAGAATGGTTCTCAAGGGGAGTTTCTTCATTTCTCATTGTCTCCAAGAATTATACAACTCAACTTCGGTAATGGCAACAAATTTCTTTTGGTCAATAAATTCAGTCTGTGATACTGCCATATGCTCCGCAATATATCAAAAGTTGGTCATTAGCACTCTCACCGGCAGTCGGTACGGGCAGGTACCCAGAGCCAGACACAAAAATTTGTACGAAATTCAAGCCATATCTCCTCGTTATCAAATTTATTAGGCCAACAAAAACATTGGCGTCCTAATTTTCCACCTCACAACACCCTCCTGTGGCGGGATAAACTGTGGGAGGCGCCCATCCTCCACAACCTTGGCTTTCTACTCTGATTTACCGCTTCACAATATCAGCGAACACCTAAGGGGATGCTACGGTGCCATGTTTAGTAGGAAGAAAAAAGTCAACAAAGCTCCGTTTAAATAAAAAGGAGACGCGTTCTACATTAAAACAACGTCATTTTCACCGTCTCACTCCCCCAACCAGCCTGTGCTACAAAAAAGTCCTTATTCCCTCTGGAAAAACGTTTGCCCACAACAGAAGAATTTTCCCGATTGTGGCCTTTCCACATATTACCGGCCGGCAGACACTAGGAGGCTTCTTATAGGGACGACAGACAGAAAACTGCCGGAGCAAACAATAACAAACAGACAGCGCCCAGCATCTCACCCCGACCACCCTCTGGTTAATTTTTCATAAATATTGCTCATACAGTCAGCTGAGGGAGTGGTGTGGTGTGGTGCTGGTGGTGGTGGTGGTGAAACTTTCTTTTTTTTCGAAAATTTAGTGGTAGTGTGGATTCATTTATCCTCCGCTCTGCTGATCCTGGTCCCATAGAAGTGGTCAGCGTTTCCTTGTCGAATAGATAGTGTTGGAATTTGTTTGTTTGTTCCATGTACACACGGGACCAAACCCCTGCCACCCTTGGCCAGATGGAGCGTTGGTGTTTTTGGACTGTTTTCTTTATTATCGGGGCTGTGTTGTGAGCAGTTATTAGAGGAAGCCAAGCGTGTTAGGTCTTATTTGCGTTCTTTGAGAAGAATTATTGGATTAAAGACCTTAAGTGACAGAGATGAATGTGAGTTTCGTAGCATTAGCAAGTTTCCAGAGTGTTTGGTGTCGTCAAATGATACATACGCTGAAAGTATCGAAATTAAATGGATTTTCTTTCTTTTTTAGATTGTGGGGATTATCCTCAGATGTATTTAACTTGAACAGCCAAGTCAGAATAGCAAAGGATCTGATAGAAGACAATATTTCTGTTAGACGACTGTCCAGGACTGGTCCTGTGTGTTGTTCTGTTGCACTAGTGCGGAAATAACTTGGCAAATTCTCCTTTTATTTCTGTCAGGATTGAATCAATGAGACTTAGATTTGTGCAACGTTAGCTTTATCACTTTATCGGTTTCTGGTTGACGCCAGCTTTGTTGGACATATTTGGCAAAATTTTGACGCTTTTGGACAATGATTGGAAAATGACTAAATTCCATAATTCTCTCAAAGAGAGGCAGCAGAACCGCCTTCACCAGATGCTTCACCATAACAAATGTCCTGATCCTGCCTTGCAGGTGATGAAACGTTAATAGTTTAGAGTTTAATTTTAGTAAATCAAACTTTCTGCTGGTATGTAGAGTTAATGTTAATACTACTGACTTCTCTTCTAACCTTGGAATTATTAAAATTTTCTCGCAAACTAGAAAAATTAAAACTCACCAAAACAATTTCCTCATTACACAAATTTCTTAATTAAATATCTCCAGGAGATGAAGGGTGACTGTTGAAGTGTCTAATTCACTCGAAATCCATGAAAACTTTCCCTCTTCATTAAATCCATGTCTTCGGTGTCTTTTAAATTAGTTCAGAACACCTTAAATACCGCTTCAGTGTTGCTTTCCGCCCATACCGAGGAGCTCGAAGGTCTTCTTAAAAGAAAAAAAAACAAGGAACCTAAGTACCTACACCAAAAATATTCTCACCTTGTTCCCAATTTTAAGGCCTCTCGTCGCGATTGAATTAATTTTAATTAACTCCTTTATCACAGGAACATAAATTTTTTTCCCATTGTATTCTTGAAAAACTGAAGGTGTGTACCGCCGCCCCTCGCCCACAGGTGAAAATGATAAAATTTGCTACCCTAGAGGTGAGAAACCCTCTTCCTTCGCGTTTTTTGCTTGTTCGATTTGTTTGGGCTGTCGAAGTTTATATTCCCCAGACTTGAAGCAATTAACGACTTGATTACGCAAAGGAAAATTTATGAACGCGCTTAAGAGGTATTTTGTACTCGTGGTAGAGGTGGTATTCCTCAATGAATAATTGGAGCCGGTGCAGGAATCACAATTAATTAAGCGTTTCGTGAAAATTTATCGTGGGATTAAAAGAAAAAACACATTCAGTGAAAAATGACTGCAGGCAGATGTTTCGGGAAAAGTGGTGGTGCTACCATGGAATAATACATGAGTCTTGAATAAATGAGGAGGGTATGATTACCTGGAGAGTTGGATATGCTTTTAAAAATTTTGCGGAATTTTGAAGACGTTTTCGGGGGAAAAGCTGGGTCGGTCAGATTGTGGTGGTTTAGAAATCTTAGTAGGAGATTTTTCACTTTTACATTAAACTGCTTCGAAGCATCTTTAAAATTTTCACAGCTCAACATATTTTCTCCTCTTAAATTATTCCGCCTGCATAAATACACCAGAGTCGAATCTGAAAAACCCTTGTCAGACCATCCCCACTGATTATACATCCATATAAAGCGAGGCGTGTTAACAAAAATCCTCAAATAATCTCCATATGCATCGGATAAGGTTTCTTTCCAGTTCATCCTTCGACCTTCCAAAGAACCCTTTTCTCGGTCGGTATGTTACCATCAACAAGGAAATAGAAAAAACCGACCGCCCCACTACTAATACTAACTTCCATAACGTTCCCAAAACAAGAATTTCACCCAGAATTCTATCAAACTCAAAGGCCGTGAATTAAAATAGCCCAGAGTTAGCAACCAGACCCCATTCAATCCTGCGTTAATCTGAGATCATATTTCCGTCCCTGAAAAAAGCTGACTACGAGCAATTGCTGACCGAGTTAATGCTATGTGTATGGAACCCATGAAATGGTGGAATTCCACTCGGCCCCTCAGAAGAGGGACCTATTCCCACATGGATACAAATAGCACAATAGAAACTGGTTCCCCGAGGCATTTGTTTGAAATTTTCGGATATGTCACCGGGACACTGGTTGGTATTTAAGGAAATTTTATGTCTCGACCCCTTTATCCAGACCCATCTTTTGGAATGGATAATCGTGCGATTTTACATTACTTCACGTTGTGCCCTCTTAACCCACGACTTGTAGCTTCCGGCCCTCTGGCAATGTTTCCCTCAGTCTGAAGTGAGTATATGTCATTTCAGTCTTGATGGAACGTCCCTGCTCTGTCCAGATCCAGAGAATTCTGTGCATGAAGAAGCTCCAGTCGATCCGTGTTCTATTTCCAGATCGATGCTTCCTTTCACATGTATCTTGCCCGTTGCTTAGTAAATGTGTACGGAATACAAGTACCACGTACATGGGGGAGGTTGAATCTCATTATTTCTTTGATATCCTTTCTTGACCCTTAGAGGCTCTCACATTTTGATGATTTGGGGGAAGTCCGGTAGTACTAAGAATGGATGGGAGCGCTCTGCACGTAATCATGTAGAAATTTGTTCAAGTGGATTTCAACTTGTACCGCAGATAACTTGGGATCATGAAATGAGTGTGGCTAGAGCTGGTTTAAAACGAAGGAGAATTTAGTCCTGGTAGATAAATGCGGGATTATGGGTGTCGGCTCCCCCATGTATATGGAAATTTTATAGTGCTTTCCTGAAAGAAAATAGCGTACGCACGCAAAATTTTCTTAAGTGGGATATTGTTTGTAGACCCTTGCTTTAACTGTGAAGTGCCTTTTCTCATCCGTGGTGGGCCCAACGACTTACGGAAGTGTTTCAAGAAGTCACTCAACAAAATCACAGCGCATTTTGTTAACACATCCCTTAAGACCGGAGGTACATCAAAGCCCTTCTGTTCTGCTGTTGCTAATTCAGCTCCTCCGGGGAATAGAGCATCCGCTCCTGTCTAATTTAGCAAAGATGCAAGTTCGTGAAAAACGCCCTTGAGACAACTCAATCCTACGGTGAAAGCCTCTTACAGTGCAGATTATGTCGATTATGCAGGGAGTTCCTCTGTACAAATGCTACTTTGCTCCGACACTTTCTGCCTTTCTTCGTAATGATTGATGAGATAAGCAAGGCGAAATACCTTCCCACCTAGAGGCATTGCAGGCAAAGGATTCAGTCCCGACCTAAGTGCGCGTACTCTGGCGGAGTGCACCGGAGTTTACAGAACTTCTTTTGCTATTTAACTCTGCAGATGAATATTTATGACCGACCATCCCGTGCTAGGTACGAGAACGAGAAGAGCTGAGGGTAACACCCGCCCTTCCTCGGCATTCGTAAACTGCTTAAATTAGTTGTATCGCTCTAAGCTGCCGTAATAATGCCCGTAATGAGCTCCTTCCTTGCCGGGTAATTAATGGAAAATGTTTAGGAGTTTCTTTTGCTGTTTGGAATATGCAAATGTAAGGAGTGTGTTTTAGCAGTTTTTCGGCAATGTTATTAAAGAAATGTCTTCAAGCATGTTTTACTTTGTTCGCTGTGAAAGTAGTGATTAAATTTAATGTGGAGATCCGTCTTTTTTTTTGGAGGTGCTGGGATGTATCTTGCATCTTAACTTTATAGCTTTGTGAGTTGTCTTACTTTTTGTGGAACTTTTGTAATTTTATCTTTGAGTCTATTGGGCTGGATGCAATTCATATCTAACTAATATTTCTGTAGCAATCGGAAACTCGGTATATTCAAGTCTCCGCTTCCAGGTGTCCTGACAGAGCGTGTGAAGGATTCCTTCTGCGAAGTTCTCCAGTTCTCAATTGTTAAAAATGAATTTATCCCTTTTTTAACACAAGATTGGGGATTTGTTTACAGTTCCCTACAAGATAATGCGGATGCCACGCTTTCCTAGAATTACAACAGTTAAATAACAAACCTGTGAGAAAGATACTTAGCCGTATCTTTCATCAGAAAGTATCCCAAATTATTGCAGATAAAAATAGAAGAAATTTTTGTGTTGTTTCTTCTGCAATAGCTGTCCTGTAAAGTCTCAATTCCCTACATAAAATTCAAGAGTGCCGACTTGTCTAGGCATATTTTACGGATACGTTCCGTTGTATTATTCCTGTTGAATATTAACGATACGCGCTCCTCCGCTATTCATCATTGTTTCATGAACGAATTTTTTCGCATGCCACGAGCAATCCATTTAATCGCTTCAACATTCCTGCGAGTAGGTACATTGCAATGGCATGAATTAAGCCAGGTTAGGGTTTAACGTCGTTTTGAAAATGAAATTTACGGGGCAGGGGTTTCCTGTTGTCCGTCCGTCCATCCGCCCGCACGCCCGCCCGTTTTGCTTATCTTTCTGCCATTTCCATTAAAGAATTCAGCATTTTACATGCCAACAGAGAACTATGAAAGTAATTTATGCGATTCCATAGAGAAATATTGCTTTAGTGAACTGCGCCCAGGTGGAAAGAACGGAGAGACTCCTTTAGCCAGCAGCAAGGTGTTAAAGGTGGTGGGTACAAGGTGTGTTCTGGCGCTTACAGGGCTCTTCTTAAGATGGAGTGTGGAAAACATGGAAATGCATAGTGAAAAACGCATATCAAGTGAACAGACGTGAGCTGCCGTCTCCTTTTATCTGCTGCACGCGCCAATGCAATGACCTTTCACGGAGTCTCGTGCACTTTCAAGTTATGCATTAAATTTCCACAATTTCCATAGACACGACCAGTTTGCGTGCATTAAAAGTTCTCAGTACGTGCAGATGAATGGGAAGCGATAATTGGGTGCCGGGGGATTCATAATGTCCAACTAGGAGTTCCTGGGTGAATTGCACTCAGGAAGGACGTATGATGTAATTTTACAGAGAACGTCTTCAAAGAAGGAGCGAAATGTGAATCGTGCTAAGTCTAGAACTTCATCTTTCGAGGAATTAGACTACAAAAGACGACCTCGTTTCCAGAGTATATTAACCCACCAACCGCGAAATACAATTTCCAAAATAAAGGAATATTCATTAACCCTCAGCCACTTCCATTTAAATTCATCAGTCTTGCAGAGCGTGGAGGGCTTTTCATTTGATTGGGTAAAGTGCATGCACAACGGTTCGGAGAGGTCGTACACTACCGGCCCAAGCCGGGTAAATTCAATTTTGCCGAAATTAAATTTGCAACACACCATAATCGCCGCCAACATTTTGAAACATTTTCAAAAGTTAAAAATTCATTCCAGCGGCTACTCGTTCCTGACTAGAGTTAATCTCATAAAGGGTCCGGACATAGACAGCGCAGGGGAACTTTCCTCGCATACGCTCTCCGGTGCATGGAACAGGATAAATTTCAATATTATGGGCAGAATGTACAGGATGTAGCACAACTCTGGCTTCTGGGGCACTACAAATGGACGCGTGAAGTTTGTTTCTCAATTTGCTTACACTAATTGCATTAAAAGTTAATTACAAAAGAGTAGCCAAGGGGTGTTGTGTGGTGCTGGTGCCTCTTTACGAAAACGTTATGTTCAACAATAGGGGGTAGTATCCTATAGCTGTCGTGATAAGATGCGTGTCTCTTTTTTTTCTGAAATAAAAGCATAGGAGATATTGTGAGCTAGGACTGGAAATGTACTATTCAAAGCGAAGAGTAAACTCATTAGAAGTGCTGTAATTGAATAATGTTGTCTAATTTGTGAACACACTTTACAGGAATTTATATGTTGATACGGAGGTTATGCAGCTGTCACTGAAGAAAATTGGGTGTTATATTAATGACTTCAACCTTCAGCGGAGATCTCTTTTCAAGTCGAAATGGCACAAGGACCTGCGGTCCGGACGACTTCAAATGCAGAAAAATGGAAGCTACTTCTTCAGCAAACATGGCATATGAATATCCAATTGTCATTCTTCAGAAACTCAGACATTCTTCAAAAAAAACTCACCCCTCCTTTTCAGGAGGCAGGCGTATAACAATCCCTTGAACGCAGGCCAATAGATAATGGGCTCATCTCGTCGATAGGATAAAAACCCATGTGAACCCATCTGTGGATGATTATTTGGCACTCTATTTTTCATAATGGTATGCCACAAGGTTCTATACATTGTCCTCTATTATTCTTGCTCTTTGTAAAACTATCATTACTGAGTTTTTAATGCACTCTAAAATGCGAGAAGAATGCAAATTTACAGTTCACCGCCTACACATATGTCAGCAAATTGCATTCACAGAATTAACGTCGCTTCGACGAATATTTACAATTAAACAATGATATTCCATGAAATCCTAATAAATCTAGATACAATAGTTATTAATGCGTGAAGATTTTGTTGATAATATCCCAAATCTGACCCACTTTATCTAACTACTGATCCTTTGAGTGAACCCATATACCATCGATTTGCTTCAATATTAATTTCATCGTAACGACTCAATCAGTAGAACACAAATCCGAGCGTACGTTAAAATTTTAATTGCCAAATTCCTAGAACAAAAGCCATCTCATAAGCAAAGCAATCTCCCATTCATTCACTCTTTACAGTGTTTAGAATGGGGATTAAAACAACGTTGCCGTCGGTAATACCATCCCTAAACAGAAGCTGCAATAATTTAACAGTGAGAATTAACATGAACCACCACCAGATAAACCTGACTACTCCCAACTATGGTATAACGAGCGTCGCATAATGTCCAAATTAATTTCAAACGATTTGATCCTAAAGTCTATTTGTAGTGCATCATAAACGCAACAAAATAGGATTCTGTTCGCCTGCAGCCGATGAGATATACCATCAACACCCGCACCACATTTCCCAGCAAGAGGAATCCAAAGCCCTCATTCATCCGAGATGATTGCATTATTTCGTCTCTGGTTTTAGCTTTTGTCGAAGGGCTGGGACACCCTATCGACATAAAGCTCACCATTTATGCCTAATTTTAATGACTACAGTGAAATGGTGCATGTCATCTAAAGCGTCAATGGATTCTGGCGGAAATCCTTTCCGATGGAATATCTAGTGCAGTCTGCAGTATCGACCAGCGTCAGCTAATTAGCTCGGACAGAATAATTTACCACCCGGAGTGGGAATTTAATTTCATTTCTAACTTGTAATAGGTAATAGGGTTCTTCGAAATAGGATAAATATGTCAAACAACATCAGGCCTGAGTCCTTTCGGTTGAACACATACAAATCCCAACGATAAGATCCTGGACAAGCAATTACTCAATCAAACGAAGATTTCACGGGTGCACGAACCGAGAGCAGACTCCTTTTCAACGGCAACAAACCTCCAAGTTATATCGAAGATTTTTCACTTCCTCTGCTATCGTGTTTTACGTTGAAAGTTGGAATAATGGCAATAATCCCGTTATTTATAACCCACTGGTCCAGAAAGCGCCCTAAGCAACAAAGTTGTAAGGGAAATCAAGTGGGCGTTTTTATGCGAATCAAAAGGTACGAGGCGAATCTCATTTTTCAACAACAGAAATTTTCTGTCCAGATAAAGCCGACAGCTTCGTGAGAGGTTGTAAACGTGTCAGGATGATTTGGAACACATTAAAAATTTCACAGGTAAGTCTTGAGGGTGTATCATTATCTGAATCTAAAATTGAAGGATCAATAAAATAAAAGGTCCTTCTCTTCCATTGGACCAGACTGTCTGTTGCCATCGGTTTCCAATGGTTCACTGCGGTTTTTGGTTTTCGCATAGTTCACAGCAAAGTTGACCAACAAGGCGCATTTGCTTATTACCACACAATCCTCAGATGGGGTTTTGCAAGTTAAAATGAAGCCACAACTCATATTTCACCCTTTCACTTGCTACAGGCTCAGAGAACTAATGTTCCGGATCCGGAGCCTCTTTCAGACATTTTAACTAAGTTTATTTCCCGGGTGGGTTGTGGTTTTGCAATTCTCAGCGTCGTTCGTCATGTACAGGTCAACCCTCAACTGCTTGTGTTGGCGACTGTTGTCCAGAATTTCTAATCGATTTCTGGTGGGGAATAGACAATAAGGCGTTGATTTAATTTTTGTCATACTCAGTACACAGGGGTTTGGAAAAATCTCTAGGGTGGTAGTTTTCTGTGCCTTCATGGGTAAGAGTAATTTAGAGGTTTCGATAATAGTTCACACATATCAGCTAGGACATCAACCGACCGCAAGACTATATAGAGAAAGCTGAGAAAAGATGAGGGAAGAAGGCGCCAATAGCAAACTAGGAAGCACAGAGTAAAGCGGAGGTAGGCGCTTCTGGAACAGGGTCTGCCAAGGTCTGTGGGCGAGATGAGGAAAAGGCTGAGTCACTACCTGAGGATGCTGCGAGGGATCCAACCGAATACTCTTCTAACGTCTTTGAAATTTTACCTTCACTACCCAACAGTATGGGTAACTCTAAGTTAAAAGTGAATTCTTGGACTGGCATGATAGAAAAACATCTCTGTCCTTCAACTTTTTCACAAAAGTTCATATCGCCCCGGAAATTTCATTTAGTGCGGAGAAAAGATTCTCTCATCCATTACAAATCACAATCTTCATCCGATCATATTCCTAGATATCAGCTATTACGTTCGAATTTTATTCCTCCATTGCCAAAGCAATTTATGAAAACATCAGAAACAGAAATTGCTTACAATCCTCCATCCAAAGCAGTATATACCTTCTGAAATGCCCGTGCTCCTATATTTGTTCACCTCGAATCGATACTCTGTTTCCCATTTTAATTTTCATTTTATTCAGTATCTCTGGTACAATACAGGCGTGCCTTGTGGCACCACCAAATCGCCCCAATCAAGAATCCATCTCAATTGCTCTGGAATTGTATCTCTGACGATTACAACAGAAAAATCAAGAAAATCTCATCATCTGTGGACTAAGCACGGTATGAGGACCCCCTGAGCTCAGGATTTTATCACTTCGTTGCGAAGTGAATTCGTGAAGTGAACATTTTCTGACGATATCCAGACATCACGACTTCGCCATGAGATATGTAACCTCAGCTAAAGTCGAAGTTCATGACAGTATTCCCCTGGTAACGCGAGTCCCTGGTGTGCTAATTTCCATAGCCGTCCAAGATCTCCTCAAGACGTGTAGATTTTATGCAGAGTCTTGGGGTTTAATGTCGTTTTCGGACGAACTATACAACGTTCGTCGCGTCCTCATTATGAGATTTTCCAGCTCTGTTAACATAACACAAGCAGTCCCTATCTGGTGGGAGCTTATACAACTCTAATGCATGCACGGACATGGAAATAATTTCATCGTGAAGAAACCTCTATCCAATAGGGAATATCACTTTAACTGAGCAGATCTCTTTGTACCGATTTTTGACCCACATGATGGGAGTATATGTGTATTCATGTCGCCTTGACTAACGATTCCCTTTTTCGTTAGACATCCCTACGAAAAAGAAGGACACAAAATGGACGGGTTATCGCTTTTGTTATTGATTCTGTCTGTAATTTCTGCTTCTAGAACTCTCTGGACCATGGCTCATGAAACTTTTAATCTGCTCCCGGAATTTTCAATGGAATGTAAATAGGATCTTGAAAGAAATTGGATTGCTTAAAGAAGGGCACCAAGGCAAAGGCTGCAATTGCAAAGAAAACGTTCATTTTAAATTGAAGGATCACGAATGGAATCTTAAGACGTTGGCAATTTCTATGAACGGAGTTCTTTGTAATGACGGCCGTTTTGCTAGAAATACCAGAATGACTGGATTTGTGTTTCTTGAATTCCTTGGTTGCTGCTTTTTATGGTACAATTGCCTGAGGTTTATGTGCAGAAGTGTTTTGAGTGAAGTGCTATTTGTTTAAATTAATCTAATTATCTGAATGTGGAACTGTAGTGAGAAAAATTCTGGAATTAGGGTAGTAACCTTGGGAAGATGTGCCAAATTTAAAGGAAAATTATGACTGAAAACTGGATGGAAGTTATTGTATTTATGAGGACAGGAGTTAAATGTGTTAAGTTTACTTAGATCCACTTGCAAAATGTTTTGGATTTAACGTAATTTAATTTGTGGCAGATACTCAGAACCAAAAGCACCATTCTGACAACAATCAATGTAGAATTTCTGTCACACCTGAAACTTACGGCATATTTTTCAAAGTAAAAATTCCCTCAGTCCTAATTTTTAAACACTTTAACCTCAAGCCGTCTGATCCCCACTAGAATTACCCAAAAAAAGCTCAAATTACCACAAAATTGGGCTTCTTCCATTATGCGGTCCATTTATAGACTCCACACCCAAAGTAAAAACAAACCGGAGAAGATTGGTTTTCTCAATCACAAAATGGCTTGGGAACTCTGCTGCCATAAGTAACCAGAAAAATCCAAGTCCTGCTGCTACCACATCGAGATGGGTTTATACTCACAAAAACCTCCACAAGAACTTTTGCAGCGGAAATCTTTCTAATGTCAATACTTGCCCCTCGCCCACATGGCTCCACAAAAAGGGCTGGGATCAATGAAATTTTCATTATTTGATTGCACCTCTGTTATATAGGGCAATAGTGAGTTTCGTGCTTGCAAAGAAGCCATGAAGGGAAACCAGTGCTGGTGCACTCTCAGTTTGGACACTCAGTCATCTTTTCAACAAGCTGGTAATCGGGTGAAACGAAAAAGTCGGAAATTATCAAAAAAAAAGTAGTTCACCTACAGGAAGGAACACATTTTCAGCACTGCAATCAAACCAAGTCCAAGTAATACGTGTATACCGCCCTCCTGTCGAAGGAATTTTACATGCCACCGATTTGGGGTTTGTGGTGAACAGGGTTAAATATGAGAATCGCCAGCAAAACGTGTGGTATCCTTAGTTCCTGTGGCATTCAATGGCTGTTAAGAGATCATTGGGGTTCAGGTCTATTGCTGTTCCTGCTGAGGGTTGGAAAGTCCGGCAAAGGGATCAATTAATGTAGGATTCTATGTAAATGAAGTGGGTGTTGGGTGACGTTCAGTATTTCCTTTCTGTGGGAACCTATTCTATCCAAATAGTCAGAGAGTTTCTGTGAAATTTTGATTGATTGTCTCTACGTTGCCTTTAGAATGAAAACATTTCCTGCAACAAAGGGGAGCTCTAATGAATGCAATTAATTTCGAAGTGGACTTGAATTGGTCTTTGAACGAGGCGGACAATTCTGTTTCGGATCTGATTTGTGTAATTAATTCGGAATGGCATTCTGAAGCAAGTTTTGCTCACAAACGGAAAATGGTTAGTTTTGTGGATTGGTTTTAGTGCTTTAGGAACTCGACTTTTTCCATGAATTGCAATCAGATCCACCGAAACATTTAAAAAGTTCTGGTGCTCTTTTTCTTCGAGGTCAGTGTCATAATTCCATAATTCCTCTTCCAGTTTCGAAAGGAATTTAATAACATTCTTCAAAGGATTCAATTCTTCATCGGAAAATAAGCGAACTGAACGTATTTCCCAGATATCGAAGGAGCTAATAAAATCCCTTTGGAATTTCATTAAAATTTAATAAAAGATTCCATTGACTTGCCCTAACTTTTATTTCACTTTCAATTCCAGATATTCGATGACCACTATTTGTTCGAGCATCGGACAATTAATAAACGATCATTGGATCCATCGCCTCACCATCAAGAACGCCTTGACCAAGATGATCGTGTCCATTGGTCGAAACAGCAACGTGCCAAATCCCGGAAGAAACGCGATTTTATAAGATTGCGGCCGGCTAGGACATCACAAACGATGACATTAGTGAACAGTGTGCAGCTGGATGATCCCAAATGGCCAGAAATGTGGTACCTGGTAAGTTTATAGGATTTTCTATGTATCTGTTTTGTGTTATCCTTTTCTTAATGGTATCGTCAAAGAAAGGACGAGGTAAAAGCAAAATCCATCACTTCTCCTCCGTCGTCGTTCTGCCACAATTTGTCCTTTCTACGCCAGATTTTGAGATAGGATGGAGGAAAAAGTTGTGGGATTTCGGGTAAATGGATATGAACAAGATAATTTCTACGAACGTCTCTGGCAACTTCATTAAGGCAATAGTGTTTTAGTTTTCCAGGTTGCTTATCTGCCTGGTGTCCCCAAAATTGAGTTTCGTGACAGGAATATTGTGGGAGCCCCAAATGAATTTTCAGGAAAGAACGAGGAAAAAATTTATTCATGCCAACTCAGTGCTCCCAATTTCATTCCCATTTTGATATCGCAACGAAATTCGAAATGACTTTCATTTTAGCTCTATTGATGTCGTCCTATTTAAATGCCAGCATTGAATTGATGGAATCCAGCACGGTAGACGTGTATAAATGCTCTTCTAGAAATTTTCATCAAGCTTTCTCCACTTTGTTAAGCACTTGTGTCTCATTACATAAACCTTTGTTCGAAAATTTTCGGATTAATTGAAGGTGCTTAAGTCATTACTTGTAGTGTGCAGCCCCAAGCTGCCAATTATCCTGATGTCACAACGATTAATAAATCACCGTAATATGGTCCTTCCAGGAAATACACCCAGATCCCTTCATTAGTCACTTAAGTCACTACAAATCGCATTACTCCCACCCTGTCCATTAATGTGTCAAGTAATTGTCGTGTCATTTACGATAGCAAAACACAATTTCGTACCAGAGAAAATTAAGGGTCCGGCCCAGATAGAAGAGAGCTCCATCTCGACCTTTGCGCTCCTTGAGATAGACAACATAGAAGTTGGAGTGGAATTTTTAATGATGCCAAACTCGTTCAGGCAATTAATGAGGCGAACAGGTTGGTTAAAATCTCCTCAAAAATTTACAAAATCTAATTAAGATTAAGTTGGATATCCTTGTGGAGTGGAGTAGACACCAGACGGATTTTAGGTAATTTTCTAATTAAATGGGTTTGGTAGAAGATCTATGGTAGCGGATAACACGTAGGATTGGGATTAATGAAGTCCTTAGCTTATGGAAAGCTTAAACTTTATCGAAGTAATTTAAAGTCTCGGCGAGGGGAGTAATTCCCATGTGTGGATGTGTTGAAAATACCTTATGAGTTGCATACAATGTGTTCTGCCATCTCAGTATACTCCAGGCACAGTCTGCATGTATCATCCTCTAGGATTCCCGTCCCCTTGAGGTGCCCAGCAGTCAAAGAAATCAACTCGATTAGTGTTTTTTGTTTCCTTTATCACAAAATTTCAACTGGTATACAATGAGCCACTAACTTCACTGGGCATTTGTATGACCTAGAGGTGTTTAATGGATCCTTTTGTATGTCATTCCATTTTCTCCTAACCCAGTCATCAGGATTTTTTGTTTTACATTTCATATGCTGTTTTGGAAGAAAAAACTGATGATAGTCATTGGCTTTATTGATGTTTTCGGAAGAACTGTCGTACTGTCTGCCTAGAGTGCCTTTGATGTTATACATTACGGATTACGCTATTAATTCCACAGCTCCAGTATCGCGTCATAACATTTATTTCGTACTAATGGAAACACATGTAACTGCGAGAGTGCGGGAGAACATATAATTTTTCTGCTACAACAACCACACATCCCGTTTGTGGTGTCGAACAACCCGTTTTGAATGAAAAAATCCTGATGTAATCCCACAATTTCCAGAGATCACAAAAAAAGAAAACCCGTACACCAGGGATATATTCAACTTCAACACTTGTCAAAAGCGGTGGCAGGAAACCCTTTGAAACCTCAAATTTATCTCCGAGGAATCCTTTTGCCCCACAACGCCCGCATGCTAAAAAATACTCGTGATTGAAAAATTCTGCCTGAAAGCAGGGCAAACACTGCAGGAATAGTAATTTCTGCCTGCAGGGGGACCGTTCAAAGTCACTTTTAAAACCATATTAGAGCACCCGAATGCTTTGATAGACGCCTCTTTGGTTTCTTTTCATTTTTTTTGTCCTATCCAAGGTTAGAAATTATCGAAAGCATGTGGAACTGGGTCAAATGCCTGGTTAATATGCAATTTCCACCAGCACTATGTTGTTCTATGCCTTAGAGGGCTGCTCTGTACCCTAGCAAAAAATATAGAGTAAAAAATGGGGAAAACCTTTAGCAAGGACAACATATTTCTGCTGCTGACAATTGTCCTAGCAACTGGGAATGTAAACTTGGGTGGTGTTTCGTGTAAAAGTTTCTGTTGCGGCATGTGACAGCAGACAGTTTCCATTATTCATTTTGCTGCAGATAGAAGCGAAGGTTTCGATGGTTTTCACCTAGATTTCTACCTGCATTATGCCCCGAAGTGGTCTAACTTGTTTCGTGCATAGGTGGATGAATGTGAAAAGTAGTCATCTTCAAGGTGTGAAAGGTGAAAGAAAGGTTTAAAGGCATGCAACAGGAAACCTGGGTTAAGAGCAATGAGTCAAGGTTGATGTGAAAAGGTGATGACAAGTTTAGATTGATGTTTGGCATAGCTCCATATAGGGGAATAATCTGCTTTGAAAATTGTAATCGTTCGATTAAAGAGGTGAAGAGTCAGGATATTTTTTTTCCTGGAAGCCAAAAGGACGAAGCATTATGGAAGAATTATTTTATTTGAAACTTTAATTGAGGCCAATTAAAGACCTGTATGTGGATTTATATTACTTAGCAGGTCAGGGTCAATGTTATTTTCATTTTTTGTTGACCTGGGGTTGCCTTTTCCTTACTTACTTTCTAAATTTTGTTTGTCGTAGAACAACAATAGAATACTTGCCGTATAGTAGTTCTTCTAAAATCTGTTGTCATAGTTTTCACTCCACTCTTTGAACCCTTTTCAATACCACAGATTGTCGCTGCTTCTATTATGAAATATTTTTTATTAAAATCCTGTGGTTTTCTTCGTGGTCATGACGCATTATCTTTTCCGTTTTCTTAAGCTCTCTTCTTATTAAAATTATTTTTACTTGCACAGAAATTTCCATCTAGTTTCAGAGTGTAATTACCCTAAGTAATATGGTTCCCCTCTCTTTCAGAATCGTGGCAGTGATCTAGATATGAACGTAATACCAGCCTGGAAGGAAGGAATCACTGGTAAGGGGGTGGTGGTGACTATCCTTGATGATGGCCTGGAATCTGACCACCCTGACCTAGAGCACAATTACGTAAGTAAGATTGCCTGTCTTCATCACTTTTAAGTTATCACTTTTTTCGCAATTTAATTCTACTTAAAAGTTTCGAAGCTCCTCCTCAACCGCATGCAAAATATTCACCCAAAACATTTGGGGATATGGAAAGAGGAGTTCATGCAGCACAGGAAACCTTTTTGTAGGCATGCCTCTGGTGTTTCATGTATTCGAAACCCTAGAGCCTAGAGAGGAGTTTTCCATTTATAAAATTCATTTTGTTAGTGACGCACCAATATACCCGCGAGGGATCAATTTAATTACGAGCAAAGTGGAGTGGGATAGAAATTGACGTTCAAAACAAACACGGAATTAAAAAGGTACACAAATGGGAATCGAGTGTATGTGAGGTTCAAAGCGTGCATGGAAATGCGAAGGGCAGGTATGAAAACACTTTAAGTAGTGAGACTCCGAAATATTGCTAGAAATTATCAGAGCAAAAATAAAGAGCTGGTCTGGCCACACCGCGTCAGCCGCAACGAATAAAACAATATCAGGAACAGGTAAAAACTAATTAACTGAAGGTTTTCATTAAGCGGCATAAAGGTGGTCGGAAAGCGTTTAGGGTTCTTTGAAATTCTGGGCAAAGAAAATAAATTGGAGATAAATAATGGGAAATCCGCTCTGTAAGGATTAATCGATGATGGGTGGACTTTTCCACCTGAAAATCTTGAATTGGAGATGATTGCACATAATGAAGACCTGGAGCGATTTTTTGTGCAAATAGCGTTTCCCTATTTAATTTAGGAGATTAAAAGTACGAAACTAATCATAAATATTTATACTATACCTACTAACTAATTACTCGGAAATTCAGAAGTTAGCAGCAGGACGGTATCTCATCTCAGAGAGCAAAGAAGCAACATAGTTCCGCACTAAAGTACTCGCAGGATCGGTAGGGACCTCTCGAAATCGTTCAACATGCCACTGCACTGAGAGAATCTTGCAGATTCCTCAGTAAATGATCGGTCCCTAATCGGACTTTAATCTCTTTGTTAAAAATTCACTAATTTATAGCTCCAAATAACTTAACGACTTTAACATATTTCCATTTTCTGTTTTCAGGATCCAAAAGCATCATACGATGTTAACAGTCACGATGAAGATCCTATGCCCAGATACGATATCGCCGACTCGAACCGCCATGGTACACGATGTGCAGGTGAAGTGGCAGCAACAGCAAATAACTCTCTTTGTGCTGTGGGTATAGCTTTTGGTGCTAGTGTGGGAGGAGTCCGTATGTTGGACGGTGATGTTACTGATGCAGTTGAAGCTCGTTCGTTAAGCCTTAACCCTCAACACATAGACATCTATAGTGCTTCTTGGGGTCCAGATGATGATGGAAAGACGGTCGATGGTCCTGGAGAGTTGGCCTCTCGAGCTTTTATCGAAGGCGTAAATAAAGGACGTAATGGCAAGGGAAGCATATTTATTTGGGCCTCAGGAAATGGAGGTCGCGAACACGACAATTGTAACTGTGATGGTTATACCAATTCCATTTGGACACTCTCGATATCGAGTGCCACCGAAGGTGGACATGTGCCTTGGTATTCAGAAAAATGTAGCTCAACACTAGCCACAACCTATAGTAGTGGTGGTCAAAACGAGAAGCAAGTGGTTACCACTGACTTGCATCACTCGTGTACTAGTTCGCACACGGGTACCTCTGCATCCGCCCCTCTGGCAGCTGGTATTGTAGCTTTAGTCTTAGAAGCTAATAGAAACCTCACGTGGAGAGACCTCCAGCACATTGTGGTGAGAACGGCAAAACCTGGAAACTTGAAAGACGAATGGTCAAAGAACGGTGTTGGTAGGCGTGTTAGTCACTCTTTTGGTTATGGACTGATGGATGCAGCTCAAATGGTGAAGGTGGCCAGGACGTGGAAGACTGTTCCAGAGCAGCAGAGATGTGAAATCAATGCTCCTCATGTAGACAAGTAATTTTATGTCAAGAACAAAAGCACATTTATTCTGAGACTCTTTTCTCCCACAGGACCATCCCATCGAAGAAATCCATCTCCCTAAAGCTCACTGTCAAACACTGCTTGGGTGTTAACTTTCTGGAGCACGTTCAAGCGAAAATTACGCTGACATCACAACGCCGCGGGGACATTCAGATTAATCTAAAATCACCAGCTGGTACCAAAGTTACGCTGCTAACGCCAAGGTGAGTAAAATTTTTTCAATTACATCCCCTGTCGGAGAGAGAACTGTTAAAGAAATTAATATGAAATTAACTCTCAACTGTACGACCCGACCGTAATCAGATGACAGGTTCTAACTTTTCGCAGGTCCTCGTACCAGCAGCATCCCCTTGGGCTCAAATGAAAATTGCCATTTGAAAAGAAGTCGACTGCCCAAGACTGCTTCTACCTCATAAGTTCCACTGTCATTTCTCCCCTGACTGATGTCATTTTCGTCGAAAAATACTTCACATTCAGGGGATTCATTTTTGTACCCTTTTCCTTATTTCTTGTTGAAGTAGGCAAAAATTTTCTTATCTCATTTACCCTAGAGTTTCTTGAGGCTCTCCTTCCAGCTTTTCTTAAAGTTCCACTTCCTGACAGTTAAGCAAAAGTTTGAAAGTTACTTTAATTACTTGAGGCTCCCGGCGGGCTCCACGAAAGGGAGTTCGTTCAATAACTAGCGGAGCTCCTGCAGGAACTATGGATCCCCAGCAACACATACAGCAACTTTTCAGCAAAGCTGGCCGAAAGGCGGCTAAAGTTTAATCGGTCGACTCAAATTTTTTTTTTAACCATTCCGATTGGTTCGACTTTGTAATCAATTGACTTTCATGCGACTCTGACTTGAGTAAACTTTACAACAGTCGTTAGTTGGAGATTTCTGGTGCTGCAAACTTTGTCGAACTCACTGGCATTGTGCAGTGATTAAAACTCCATAAACTTTAACAGTTTGTTTCTCTTTCCAAAATTTATCTCAAGTTGGGGATTTGCTACACTTGAGGTTTCGGTTGGTTCATTTGAAGCAGCCAAAATCATAATATGCTTTTTCAAGATACTTGACGAAGTTTTTGAACTCCTTGGTCAACGTGAACGACAATACGTGTCCTGAAGTGTATTTACTGCAGCTTAGGGAGATTTGAGAATAGATCGGTAATATGGCGACCATGTTCTCCGCTGTTTAGTTCGATTACTCCAAAGTTACGTGTTGTTAAAAGTTTGACTATAAAATTTGATTGTAGTTCGATTTTTGTTAAATACTTCCCGGGTATTGTGTACTTTAGAGGATGTCGTGGGTGTGGTGTAGCGATTTACTCGCGTAATAAACACATTACAGGTTATATAATGCGCTTTCGGAAGTTATGTGTCAATCCTGATTCTGGCTGTTCCTAGATAAGCGAATTCTGTATGTCTCTTATTAATCTTTTTGTACTGTGCAGGCAGTCGTCTTAATATTAAGTTCTTATAGCCTGTTTTGCCCATTTCTACAATTAAATCTATAAAAAATCTCTAAAATCAACCTATCAAATTTTTGCGTTGGCAACACTTCATATGCTCATAATACATATTTTATATGTTTTTATTTTTTGCAGAGCCCACGATTCTTCTCGTACCGGTTTCAGTCAGTGGCCATTTATGTCGGTGCACACATGGGGAGAGGCTCCACACGGCAACTGGGAGCTGGAGATTCACAACGAAGGACGTCACAACGGTATGTACATTCCACGTACGAAATCTATACTTTGCAATAAAATCAAAAGAAATTATCGAGATTTCTTCCGCACGCTGCCCTTTTTTGCATTTTTGGAATGGCAACTATTCAAATCTGTAAACGTGTTTAAAAAATTCAAAAGGTCACGCATTGCTAAGGGAATGGTCCCTTATTTTCTATGGAACAGCAACTCCCATTGATCCTAATGATCCTATTTCTGTGCAGCCTACCTCTTGGCCGAATGCCTCATCAACACCGTCAAACCATCACCAGCTGTATTCAGCACAGTATCCAAAACTGCCATCTTCAAGCTCAAAATCTTATTCAGTTGTAGTCTTAAATAAGTCTAATTCTAAGACCAATTCTGTAGTTACGAATAGTAGTAGAAAGCAGCAACAGCAGCAGCAGCAGTTCCATCAGATATCCTCCTATGGAGTTATTCTGACCTCACCTAAAAAGAATAGTAAAAACTCCAAAAACAATTCTTCCGGTAATAAGGGCGGCAAGAACTCTGGAACTGCAGCACAAAAGATCTCCTCAACAAATCGTCCAAACTCCCAGTCAACGCCTAATTATTACGGTGGAGCACAAAATTCGAAAAGTAATTTCTACCGAATATCGACGCCCACAAGTAAATTATCCACAGGAAAACAGCAGTCGGGCACCACATTACGACCGAAGTTGTCGCAACCACCAAATTACAATGCAAATTTTGCTGGTACCGCAAGTAAATCGGATAAACCTCTGCGGGGTCATGACAAAATCCCCATTAAAGCGCCTAAACAAGTTAAGGATAATGTCGCGTTCAGCAATCCAGCCACATCGACCCTTGCTCCCCAGCCACCAGTATTATCATCATCCAGCCAGCGGTACGATACTAGCTTCGAACGCATTTCATCACAGAATCAACGGATACCGAAATTGTTTCAGCAGTACGAGAAAATTCAACAGATTTTTCCGGAATTTCATCCCTATGTGGGACCAGGACCAAAAGAGCCGTCACTGCCATCGTCCTCCAGGCCTAGTTCTAATCGAAAGCAAACCTATGAGGCATTTGACAGTAAAACAAATCGTGGTGGAGTTGGTGTCAATAATTCTGGTGGTCGTTCTGGGAGTGGAAATAATAATAATAACAACAACAACCGAGGCAATGGTAGTAGTGGAGGTGGTGGTAGCAATCAAAAGCCGTCTAGGGAAAATTCCAAGAAAATGCCACAGAATTTTCAAAATGAACGCGATAAAGTAAAGGAAAGACCCTATATACCGAACAGGAAAAGCGCCAAGGGTACTTATATCGTTTTAGATTTTATTTTTGCTGCTTTCGTTGATTACTTTTTCGATTCTGTTCAATTTGGAGATTTTTTTTTTATTTAAGTTCAAATACTTCTATTTTTTCCAAGAGCTGTTGATGTATTTTTTTATTTACTTTGTTGCTCGTAGCTTATTTGTTTCTATTTAGAAGTACTGGAAGAGGAGAGAGGAAAGTCTTCAGATCCCTGAGCTGCTGAATGAAGACACATGTCCTATACTTAGCACTACAAAGAATGAAACTATAAATTTCTTCTGAATAGTGAACTTTATTCTTTCTAGCCTGATCGATTCTCCAGAAACTTTGATCTCAAACGCGCTATATTCGATTGCTGACCTTCAAACAGCTTAAGTGTCTTTCCACGTCATCTCATGTAACTTCTGATTTCATCCTTGTCTACCTTCGTCGGTATTTTTCGGACTCTTTCGCTTACAAGTACCCAGCATTTTTTCCAGTGTTCATGGTCCTGAACACATCTCCATTAATAAATGACATGTGATGCAGAAACAGATCAACTTTGACATCGTTAAAGTGTCATGTGTAAAGTTGGCAGTATCTCCATGGAGGTTTCTCTACAGAACAGCCTTAATTGTACTCTGATTGCTGATTGATCCTGGAAAAATGACCGAGCCATCTAAATCTGCTAGATTTTGGGACTTTGATTTGTCATAGATCTCTTTTCATAACGTTTATTTCGGATTCTACCAGGAATTCAATGGAGAGATCAGGATACCATTCATAGACACATGATGACCCCCTCCAGGTTGAAGAACGATACTACCACGAGCATATTGACCAGCACTTCAAACGTTGCCAGAAGCCTACCTTCCAGGAATTATTCTGGTGCTCTCTCGGAGTGACAATGTGATGTTTAACTCCCTGGTACTTCAAACTCTAACGGCCGTTACAATCCCACGGCGCATAAAAATATACATATCTTTGAGCATCTTAACGTTCGCAGACAGAGATCATCAATCCGTAAGAGGATAAGGCCTATATGTCAATGCTATGCAGCAAGTGATAGCTTATCACAATTTTTTGTAAATTAATAAAATTTTTGTTTGTCTTTTTTCAGTTTTTATATTTGCCGATTTTCTACAATTTCTCGTCAAAAAAACACTTACCAATCTAATATTCTCTATCTCTCCATTCTTAGCACAAATAACTCAATGGGATCTCATCTTTTATGGTACTGAAATTCCTGCACAACCAAACGATCCAGTTCGAATAAGTCCCGGGCAATTTGGATCATATGGTTCTGATATCGAGCACAATTTCCTCAATTTTGATCCTGAAACAGCCAGCGGGCAATGGAGAAATATGCAACAGGTAAAATTGTTGAATCCTACATAAAACTTCAATGGAGGAAGACACAACCTTCACTTGTTTATTTATCTTCAGGTTGGTGAGAGTCACGTGGATGAACGAACCGCTTCAAATGACCAAACAAGTGCAGCTTGTATGAGTTATACACCAGACCAAAGATGTATAGGTTTGTGTTTAATAATTATTTTTGTTTTGCTACAAAATTTATTTTACGCAAATATTTCAAGTAGTAATAATTTTCGGAATACTCCGAATTTTCGGAGTGACGATATAGTTAAGCTGAAAATGTCATAATAACGAACTAAGTCAGGCTGTAAAGTTTTCTTTTCCGTTGTATAATTTAATTTTCTCTGGGATAATTTTTTTTGTGTTGGTGTAAGATGTTTATGTTTTTTTGGACCACGGGTTTTTGGGGCAATTGTAATTATTAATCTAACACTAAAGAGAACTAAGATTTGCAATGTAAAGCATGTGCTGCTACATTTTTTTTTAGATATGGGGATAGAAATTGATAAAAAAATTGTGTAAAAATTGTGCAAAAAAAATTTAATGGCTTAAGTCGATATTGTTAAGGAAAAGGAGGATAATGTGCCAAATATCAGAATAACGCAAACATTGGTTTTTAGGTTTAAATAGGAATACGATAAAGGATTTTATAAAAGGTGAAAAACTAGATTAAGGAAAATAATTAATAATTAATTCGGGAACTGAGTATATCATCGATGATTAGAGAAAAAACCAAAACTGCGGGACAGTTTTGAAGGAAGATTTTCTCGAAAATTTTGTCCTTTTTTTGCTATGGATAAGTAAGAGAGAGAGGGTTCGAAGATAAATTTCGAGAAAATTCCTTCATTAACTCTCCCATCCAAGTGCAATTATTAATATCTAAATATTGCCAGAAAAAAGTAAAGTAATTAGAACAATCCTTAGAACTCAAAGGCAAAATAGAACTTGCTCCTTAATTTTCTTTTGGAGCTTATTTTCCAGCAGCTCCAAACCCATCCAGTTTCCAGCACGTGGTTGTTGTTTTTTTTTTATATACAATTTATTTATTTGTATTTATTTATTCCCACTGTACCACAATTCCAGTTCCTAATTAATTTGTATCCCTTGTAATTATCGTTGAGCTATTTATTTTGTATATTTGTTGAGTAGGAAAGTTTTTTTTTCTGTTAAACGGGGAGTAATAAGAGCAGCTGGGATTGATTTTTATGGAACAAAAACAGGCACATTTTTTAACTTTTGTTAATTTATTGTCCTGCTAAGAGACTTTTTTTCCATCTATTTTTATAGGCAATAATCTATTTCAAATGGCTGATTGTCAATTATAGTTCTTTCAAACGTCAGCAAATTTTCTTGCGGTTCCCTATAGTTTTTGAACATTTCCTCTAAAATTTTAGGGATAATTTGTCTTTTTTATGGGATCTAAAATCTCTGATCTCATGTCCACTTTGCTTCTCCAAATGTTTTCTATCAGATCTCAAGGACTGCAGTGAACTACCATCGTCTACATATACTGGTGGTGCTCCCTCTAGCATAATAACTTATATGATATCATCAGAAGATCGGAAGAGCG